>VMDR010022187.1:0-16357 GCA_007922815.1 Macrotus californicus
AATGGAGACAACTGTACTTGAAGAACAACAAAAAAAATTACAATGAAAAGAAACAAGAATTCTGAACAGAAAAAAGAAAGAAAGAGAAGCTTTCCTGGTTTCCAGGGGTGGAATTAGACTCTCTCTCATCTGTGTTCAGCTCGGACATCTCCTAGGTCGCTGGCTGTTTTGTGTCAAACATCTATGCACAAGCCTGTCTTCCTGGTTGGGCTGGAAGCTCCTGGAGGAGGAGCCATGTCTTACTCCCCCTTGTTTTCACAGAGGCGTAGTAAAGAACCCACTTCTTTATAAGTGAGAAAGGAATAATAAATATCACTGAGCAGTTGCTTCAACAGCCACTATTCATACTCATTCCGGTGATAGTGTCAGTTAGGCACGGCCAGGTGCGGGGAGATCAATGACGAGTACGTTGCTTTGGTCTTTGCCCCCCTAGAGCTGACAGTCTGGTGAGAAAGAAGAGCAATATATATCCCATCAACTTTAGTGAAGGTGTTTTTTTTCTTGAGTGACAGAGCACATTTTAAATTGAGTCAGTTAATGTATTTTTCAGTATTTTTATGATACTACGAACGTTCGACATTGCTGTGATGACATTTTAGTTTCTGCAAGGGGCTCCTAAATATGGCATCAACATAAGTAGAAAACATATGCATTTTTATTTCTTGAGTTTTCTTATTTGAGTTACTGTTACCACATACAAATATTTAGGTATTTATACATATATAATATATTTTTTTAAATTACTTTATTGTTGTTCAATTACAGTTTGCATTTTCCCCCCACAACTCCCCCCCACCCCAGCCAATCCCACCTCCCTCCCCCGCTCCCACCTTCCCCCTTGGTTATGTCCATGTGTCCTTTATAGTGTTTCCTGGAAACCTTTCACCCCACACTGTTCCCTCCCTCTTCCCCTCTGGCCCTCTGGGCATTGTTAGATTGTTCTTAATTTCAATGTCTCTGGTTGTATTTTGTTTGCTGTTTTCTTTTGTTGATTATATACATATATAATATTAATGGAATCTGGGAAAGAGAACAAATGAGTTCAAGTTAGGAGATAATGATTCTGACTCTAGATCCACCACTAAGCAACTCCTTGTCCTGAAATGTTAACAAATCTCTCTCTTCTCAGTATTCAGGGCTCCAGAAGGGATATTGTGAGGCCTAAATAATAAATGTAAAAGCTAGTAAATTTTAAAATACAGTAATGTTGCAAATATTAGGTTATCCAATTCAAGCAAAGATGCAATTACTGAGCACCTCCTGTGTTAGTCATGCTGGAACAATGAATATAAACTCAAAATTGAGGAAGAAGAGCTACTTTGTAGAAAGGATGATGAGTTTGATTCTAGATTTTTCTATTCATTATTGCTGGTTCAATGGCAATTTATACGGGAGAAGGGGAGGGGAGAGAAGAGATCCAAATGACATTTAATTTTTTATTTTAGTTCTTATTTGAGTTTTTGTAGGAGAATATTGAGGTACCTCTTGACATTATCCACAGTGTCCACAGCTGAAGGGACTTCCCAGGTAGAGTTAGGAATCCCTACTGCAGATACATGCAGAGGGAATTATAATTTGTTCTTCAAGGCTGTAAGAAACTTTCATCCTGAGAGTGCCTCACATAGAAATAGTCTCAGCATTGATGCTATCAGCAACAGTGGGTAAATGGGGGCCTTTGAGTGGGTCACTCAGTGGGGGAGGTAGGCTGCTCAGGGCAGTGCTTGGTAATGGAGGGAGGGAAAAATAAGCTGTAACCATCAAAAAGACTTTAACTTGTATTTTTGTTACATTCTGGAATTTGGCACTAAATTAAACTTACATGAATATATTTGAAAAAATAAAACTACTGTATCAACCCAATCCCAGTTACTCTACAGATTCCAGTGAAACATGATCATCTCTGGAAGTTTGGGGGATGATGGCCTTGACACTGACAATTTGCCTTTTCATACCCAATCCATAAATCATTTCATGCACACCAGCTGCATGTGCCGCTTGTACTCAAATTACTAGAATAGGCTGCGAGGTCCTTTCTCTGCACTTTAAGGCTTGAATTATATTTATAATGATTTTTTAATTTGAATTAATGGTTTGCTTGGCTGATCTACTAACTTGCATTCAAATCATTGAAATTTTGTTGGCAAACTTTCTCCTTAGAAAATGATTTGATTAAAGAAATACAAGAAAACAAGAGAAAAGAAAGTGTCATAATTTTCTGTTTACTCACTAGTGTTTTGTTTTCCCTCATCCCAAGAAAAAAGAAACCTGCTTAGGTTTTGATAGTGCCGTTTATCTGTCAGATGGTGCAGGCAGGGGCCAGCTGTTTCCCATAAAGACATCTTGGGAAACAGCAATGTTGCTGTCTACAATGGCAGATGCTATCTGATACCATTTCTAGGGGGTAGTTCCTGTTGAAATGTTGTACAAGGTTTTTTCTAAAGAACAGGCCAAAATGTCAAGAACGGTTAACACTGATACATGCCAAAGTCAATGCAAAATAAGTAGAGAGTAATATAAAATCCTCTTTGAAGGAGGAGAAAACAGTTCAGGAGACAGTTAAAAGCAAGCAATGTTGAGCGGGGGATTGGTGTAACTGTCTGGTAATAGGACAGAAAGTTGAAAGCTGTGGCCACAGCCCCTGGTACCCAGATCTTGGCAGATGTTTGTGTAGCAGAGCTTACAGACTCGAGCTTGACGATTGAGGGAAGAGAAGGCGAAGGTCAGAAGTCCCCACAATGCTCAGAGTCAAGTCATTTTACCATTGACGACTATTAAGAATTCTTCTTGCAGTCACCAAAGAGAACAGAGCCTCCACGGTTGGAGCGGTAGACACAGACTTGGGCTCCGTATGGATGAGAGACAAGACCAAGGGCAGCAGTGATGGAGGAGGGAGCCCAGGGCCGAGGGAACTGCGAAGCCATGGTCCACAGAAATGAGCATGGCTAAAAGGAGTTCAGGAGAGAGAGAACAAGCTTTTGTCAAATGTTTCAAGAACTGTTGTAGAGAAAATTCTGATCTGTGAGCTCTTGAAGGCTAGGTTAGAATACCTAGGAAGAAATCACAGAGTATATAATTCATCACATAAAACCAGTGTGTTAGATAAACAGAATGTGTGAGTACAGACGAATAAAAGAAGGTTTTGATCACACACTGTCTCTTTAAGTCTAGTCTTTGAGAGTAGTAGTCGTTCTCTACCCTGGTTGAAAATTTGGACAAGCCCACAACTTATCTGTTTCCTTTTATGTAAAAGAAAGTTCTCTAGCTACTTAAAGTAAAAAACACAGCCTTAAATCATGCCAGGGATGTCAAAGGGATGCCACGCCTGTCTCAGTTCCGCTGCCTCTTGCTGCTTCTCCTCCGGTTCCATCGCTGCCACTTCTCACCCTTACAGGAGAAGCAAAGGAATGGAGAAGGGATAAGGGGGCAGGAAAGGCTTCACTGGGCTGATTTGCAGTGATGGACTTATGCCCACATTCCCTCCATCACGGGGAAATGCAATCTAGTCTGACGGGTGCTTCTGTCGCCTCTGCCCCTATGAATCTTCCTCCAGTTTCTCTTCTGCTGAGGCTTTAGTGCCCTTTGGGTGGCCACTAAAGAAGATCTTTAAAAGAAACATCCTGGTTTACTTTAACACACAAGCACTCTGAAAGTGCAGGTCCTTCTCAACACAGCATTTCTCCTCTGCTTCACTGGCAAAGCAGCTGGCCAAGCCTTCCTTGCTTCATCCTCACTGGGTTCCCTGTGCCTGCCTATTGGAGGACACAGGCGCCCAGCTCTCCAAGGGAACCCACTGAGGTTGCTTTCCCTTGAAGTGAGATGATGGTAGGGAAGGGACTTTCTAAACTTTTCTACCTAAGATCATTTCCAGTCTCTAGCAATTTGATCCTTTTATACCCAAAATGCTGTAGACAAGCCATAGCAGTCTGTCTCACAATTTATTTTGGAATTTGGCATTTATTGTGAACAGAAACTGAAATAAGAAGAGTTTCATGTTAACACCTTATTACCCAAGGGAGGACTTTTTTAGATTGATAGTACACTACTGGTCATGCTGACTTGGGGGGCTGGGATCAGGTGGCAGTTTCCAAACTTTGACCTTGTTTTGCAATTTTATGACAGTGCCTCGGGGGCTGTTGTCTCTGAGGGATGTCTCAGGTGGTGCTCTGGCTCCTCCATCCAGTGTCAACTGGAGTTGTGTGAGATTTCATTGAAATAGGGTCATGTTGTCAAATAAAAGGCTGCTTACCCCGTGAAAACATCTTGTGTGAAGACCATTCCCCCATCTGCCTACTCTAAGTAAGATACCAGTCTCGGCAGGTTCACCCTGACCCTTAGGTGTTCAGAGCTGCTGTCATGTCTAATCGGCAGTTTCCAATTTCAATTACAGTGAAAAATAGTTCTTTTTAGGTCAGCCGTTTCTCAGGGAACTTGGGTGAGTTCATAAAATTCTGCATATTTCAATTTTCTCATCTGGTAAACACCCATCTTGTAGTACAGTTTTGAATCCTATATGTCGAATGCCTACCCTGGTGTTGCAGTCATTGTTGGTACTCAGGGAATCACTGTCTGGCCTTTCCAAGCTGCCCCATTCCCAGGAACCATGCTCAATCTACTATGCCATCAGTTTGAAGGGCTTTGATCTGATGATACCTGTGCGAAGGGAACACCATAGGGGGAAACATCTTCTCCTACTCCTTATGTGAGCAAGGTAAACCTCTCAGAGGTTTCCTTAGAGTCATTTACCATGAATATAGGCACGAAGAACGCATCTGGGCAGAGACCTGAACAAATGGCATTACCGGAGAGCCTAGAAATGTCTTCTCCAACTTGAATGTGGACCGGCCACAAGGCATTGGAAGGATGCTCTATTAAGATCAAAGAAGTCACAACTGCTATAGATTCTGCTTGGAAATTGAAGTTTCCTCAGTAACTTCTAAATTCTCTAATAACTTCTGTTTTCTAATAACTTCTAAATTCTCTCAGTGCCCCCAAGGAGTAATTCTTAACATCGTATAATTTCCAGATGAAGGATGGATCCTGTGATGGTTAATTCTGTGTGCCCACTTGACTAGGCTATGGTGCCTACTTGTTTGGTTTCCATCTTTTCAGGCCATCCAATCATTTGAAGGCCTGAAGAGCAAAAGCTGAGAAGATGGAATTTGGTTGCAAAACTGCAACATAGAAACCCTGCCTGGCCTGCTTGGTCTGTGCTGCAGACTTCAGACTCAAGACTGCAACGTCAACTCCTACTTGAATTTCCAGGCTGCTGGCCTCTCCTACAGATTTCAGGCTTGCAGCCTCATAGTTACACATGCCAATCCCTTAAAATAAAGTTCTGTCTCTATCCAGATCTATGCTACTGCTCATTTCTCTCGAGAGCCCTAACTGATAAAGATCCCATCTTGGCCCTTCTGATAACCAGCACAGTGCTGAACTGACTTTTCTTGGGTGATGTTGGTCATTCCTTGAACATGAACTATAGCACAAGTGGCCATGAGATTGGTCTCTATCTAGAAAAGCACCATTGTGGGTTTGACTCTGCCCTGCCACTTACTACCTGTCCCAGGCTCATCTGTTGTGCTTGGCCCTGCAGGCTTCGTGGCAAGTCAGCCACAAAAAGTCCAGGTCTTTCCCTGTGACACCGCCAGTGGTCTCTCCCCCCATTGATCCTTTTGCAGCAGAAGTCATAATGACTTCGGCACCTGAGACCAACTGACAGTATCTATAAGGCTCTGCCCTCCCAAAATGTTTGCCAAGAGGGAACAGGTGACACAAGCCTAAAGTGCAGGAAAATTAACACCATGTGGGACAGACAAGAAAAAGAAAGATAGGAGACAGGAAGAAGCCTGCGGAGCAACTGCGTGCTCCCCCTTTCCTGCGACGGGTTGTTCTCAGAGGCAGAAGTCCACATGGATGTCCAGACACTCCAGAGAATCCCACGCAACCGAGCACACAGCTGCAGAGAGAAGCTCACAGTAAGCGCCGCTTAGACTCTGCTTTCCCTCCTTCCTTGCCCCACTTCTCCTTCCCCTCCTTTGTAACTCCCTGGAAATGCATACACACAGATCCCAATAAAGTACTGGCATGTGAGTTTTGTCTGAGTGTTGTTTTGTAAAGACCTGAGCTAAGATACTCACTGAATGGCCTTGATAAATCACTTGGCTAATGTGAACTCCAATTTCCTTCATAGGGATGTTTTGAGGCTTGGATGAGATAGTGTACAGGTCTTGGGGACACTTTTGGTGAATGACAACTCTAGCTGTTGCTGCCCCCCTATAGTAAGTGTGCAGGAGCAACACCACATTGGGGAGGGGCTAAAGCTTTCCAGCGTTCCCTGTGACTGAGGGCTCAATTTATCTAATTCCGGGGCCCGTTAGCAGGAAGCTTATAGACATAAGCCAAGTTCGCTAATAACAGCAGAGCAGAATGCCTATTCCCAAAGGGCAGCTGGCTCTCAGCTAAAAGAGGAATAAGGAGCTAACCAGTGCCGGCTCTCCTCCTGACCTAACTCACCTACTATCTCTATGTCTGTAGGGAAGAGTAAATGGTGGGGTGATCAGCCAGAGTGTTTAAAGAAAGTTCCTTCTCATGAAAACCAGGAGTGGCGAAGACATATTCCATCTGCTACCATTGTAGCACGTTATCATGGCCTACCTTGAATGAGTCGTTAGGGAGGGATTGGGGGGATTTCTTCTGAGGAAATGTCATTTATCCTGAAACAGGAATAAGATGGATTTTGAGGCTGAGATTTCAGGGCTAGAATGCAGATTTAGGGGAAGGGGTTGGTTTTAGGCTCCAGGTCCTTGCAGAAGTGTCTTGAGGAGAATGGCTGTGGGTGTGGGGGTGTGTGTGTGTGTGTGTAGGAGCATATGTATAAAACAGAGAAGCTATAGAACCAACCATGCATGTAAATGACTGTGAACTTGAGTTTATGGAGGTAAGGAGAATCTTTAGGGGACTACACCCAGAATAGGGGATCAGAAGAGAAGCACTCTCTTCTCTTCTACACCTGCAGAACCCCCAGCTGCCCTAGGACAGGAGCAGGGGCCTGATATCGCCACCTTTCTTAAGGGGTAGGGATTGGATCCGGCTCCAGGACTGCCGGGCTGCTGGGTGGGGTCCATGACCAAGTCTTTACTCTGCCAATGTTTCAGTGAAACCACGTGGCACAGCAGCCAAAAGAATGCTAATCTTCAACAGACAACCAGTGTTCTTTCTTTAGGGCCATACAAATAAAGAAATTCCTGACTGAGGAAGTATAATTGAGATTCTAGAAGCTAGCATGGTAGGAAGTAAGAAGGACAGACTTGTGCTTAGGATAAGGTCTCAGAGTTATTTCACTGGAATATATAAAATAATCAGGTCCTTTTTAATTACCCAAGTTGGTAACGTGAGATGATTTCTTGTTTACACTTTATTTTTTGGGAGACAGAATAGCATAACAATGAAGAATATACAGGGGTAGCTTTGGCTGGTGTGACTCAGTTGGTTGGAGCATTGTCCCGTGGACTGAAAGGTCACAGGTTCAATTCCCCATCAGGGCACATACCCAGGTTGCAGGTTTGATCCCTGGTTGGGGTGCATATAAGAAGGCAACCCTTCGGGTGAGGACCAAAAAAAATGAAAGAATTTACAGAGGTTGGCAAAAGTAGGTTTACAGTTGGGCGTATAAAACAATTTTATTCTGGTAATATTTATTAATGTATTTATTAACTATTGTACAATATTATTTATTTATATTATTTTTCTTATTATTTCACATCCTTGCTTAGGACTTATCTTTTAGGTAATGACAGCTGGTAATTTAACCTACTTTTGTTCACTTCTGTATATTCTGGAGCTAATTGTGTGGATTAAAACCCTGGCTCTACCCCCTTACAAGCTTTGTGACCTACTCTCAGTCCCTCAAATGTGAAACAGGAACGGTAATAACTAACTCATGGGATCTAAGGAGGATTAAAGAAAGTTAACACATGTAAGTATTCGGCATAGTGCCTGGCACATAGTAAGTGCTCACTAAATGTCAGCTAGTACCATTGCCTTGTTTTTTCCCCCTAGAGAAAAAGACCGAGCATGCTCACAATCAAGTCTTAAGAATGGAGCTCTTTCACAAAAGAAAAAGACTGAGCTGAAAAGAAATAGAATGCCAGAGCTCAGAGTCTGAGGTTCAGGTTTCCAGCTACGAGTTATTTTTAGGTACGGGCAGGTAGTATCACGAAGACTTGGGAGCAGCTTGGTGATGCCACAGAAATGCGGCTGGCAAGCAAATCATTTGGCAGAGCCCAGGGTATTCCTCGGAGATTCAGGCCAGGGGTCCAAACTGGATTCTTTTTGTTTTCATTTCCAAGGAGACACTAGAAGAGAGGGAAACTTGGATTTAGAGAGTAAAATGAGGGCATTGGATGAGATGATCTCTAAAGCCTGTTCCAGCATTCTGCAAGGCACTCTGTCTGTGAGCATGACTAAAAGAAGAGAGATTTTAAATATTTAAGGCAGGAGAATTCAGGCAGATACTTAGGAAAATATGTCCCAACCAAATTCCTGCTGAGCCTCAAAATACCCTGGAAAGGGAAATGATGTGTTTCGTACCCAGAGTTATGGAAAATAAGATGAAGTACATGAGGCTGGGGGAAAATCTGACACTGGCAGAGAGATAAGCTTCCCTATCCAGCCAGTCTCTCCTCATTTCGCCATGGCTAGAAGTTATGTTTTGTCAAAGGAAGCTTTAAAAGGATTTGGATGAACAAGCTCAACAGTGGCTACGATCAAATTATCCCTATTCTCTTTTGAAATCTCCTGTTTGATCGATGGTTATTAGGCCCAGACTTACAAGGGTAAAATAATTTATGAATTATATTTGTGTGACTGTCTAGAAATCTCAGGGCTAATGTAATGGCCCCATATGTCTCTATGAAGTAGTTCACATAGTTGCAATATGTAGTATGTGTGTGCTCTAAGGCCATAAAATTAGACTGTAAAACTCTCTTTGATGGATAAGGATATTAAAATGGAATTAAAGTATTGTTACAAGAGAGGAATTCTTGTGCTTCAAGAGATGAAAGATGGGGGCAGCTTTGAAAAGTCCAAGGAGGAGACAAGCAGCCGCTGTGTAAATCTCTGCTGTCATTCCACCACAGCATCCCTGAAGTTCCTAGTCCAGGATCTCCTGTCCCCCACAAACACCAACCATTCTGCCAAGATGATGGCTCAATATTCAATGTAGGGGCTGAAGCCACTATTCATCCAGCAGTAAAGCCTCAGACTCACCATGCTCCTTCTCCCTCAGCCATTCAGACTCTAAGATGGCCTTTGTCGCCCTGCTTATCATTCTTCAGAGGACAGAAGAAGGGAAGGGAAGAAAAATTACATAAGACATCAATAGAAGTCTGAGATGAGACAGCAGTCTTCTGCCACAGCTGTCTTCCTGCTCACACCCAGCTTTACCATCTTAAAAGCAGAGCAAAATTTTAAAAAGAAAATCAAAGCATTAGTGTTATGGCTCCAACCTGGGCCATATTTTTTGCTGCTTTGGGAAAGAGATTCTCATACGATAATGACCTCAAACAACACCAAGTACATTGGATCCTTATCATTTTTGGGAAGAGTGGTTACATTCAGGCGAGTTACAATACCAGGTGGAGAAAATATATGCTCCCATCCAAAAAAGAAAATTGGCCCTGTCTCTGGGTGACTCAGATTTCTGACCTAAAAATTAGAAAAGTAGGCTCAAGCCAGTGTCTCTGTGACTAGCCAAACCGTCTGCGTCTGAGAGAAGATGTGGGTGCAGGGCACCACGTGCACGCTCCCAGGGGACTGACTCACACTTTGGCAACCGTGTAGTGCCAAATAGCATCTTAGTGAAAGGTTTTCACGGAAATCAAAAAAATCAACAAAATAGAATTTTTGGTATAAACAAAATAGACCCAAATGTTTGTTATCGTGTTTTGCACCCTCAAGGCTAGTTTAGGGGGAAAAAAAAATCTAAGAGTTTGGTTCAAATTCCAGGCTACCACAAAACTTTTTTTGCCACCCTGAACCTCAATCATATCACCTGCAAAGTGGGAATGAGAATACCCACCCTGCGGTGCTGTTACTGTGAGGAGTAAACACAGTGTACTTTCAGCCCCTGCTCACAGAAACCCTTGATAAATGAGCAGTAGCTTCACGAAGGCACGCATTATGTGAATTAGCACCTGCAGAGGTGGGGTCATTCATTAGGAAAGTGCTGTTTAAATTTCCTCCTACTGCCCCAGAGTTTTTCAAAAGTGTAATTTCTAATTGTTTGCTGCAGAATCCCTCCGGGTGCTTATAAGAGACAGATTTCTGGTCTCTATCTCAGATGTGGCATATCAGGATCTCTAGGAATCAGAGTTTCTATAACATCTCCCTAGTCTCGGGATAACTCTTGAGTATCTTAAAATTACAGAACCACTGAATCAGAGGGCTCATTAAAACATTACTTTTTTGAGTCATTGCTTTGTAATGGAATATTCGTAGGTGGGTCATATGTTTCAATTAGTTTAAAGCACTCTCTACAGTTCCTGACTCCACTGAGCCTCTGAGAGATTAAACAATCTGGTCAGTTTGGGGAAATTTACAAAGCCAGTCAAGAGAGTTCACAGGGAAGCTTTCTTTATATTTTTCCTTGACTTGCTGGCCAATGAATTCGGTGCTGTTATTTGGGTCCAATGGGAAGCACTTACCCAATTCTCTGAGCTATTAAACATTATTTTACATTATTTGCTCATTTAGCTTAATGAAATTCCAACTACTCTAGAAGATGCTGGTCGAACATCTACTTAATTCTGAGACTCTAGCCCAAAAGAAACTCTTGACCCAGTAACACTGAAGTCTTGAACTTACAGTTGAACAAAGAAAAATATTTAGCAGGCATCAGACCTTGGCTAGTGTGCATTTGTGTAAGAAGAAAGGTAGAGCCCGAACAGCAAACACTGGCCACTTCCTTGGCAATGGAAAAGTGTGGCCCTGGGGAATCTGCTCAAAAAGCAAGAAATGGACTTGGCAGAGCCGTCGGGCTACCAGTGTTCATTTAAGAGTGAAACCAGGGAAATACCATGAAGCCTGAAAATAAGTGAGCCAATTTCACTGGCACAGACTGAATGCTCCCCCTCGGTATGAGTGGAGCCTTTATTAAATGGAACCCCCCGGCTGAGTAGTGATATGGAGAACTTGGAGTCGGGGCATGAGAGGCAATCAAGATGAATCGGGCTTCAGAGGAATAAATTCTTCCAGGGATTGGCCTCCGTTAGGCCAGAGTAACAGAGCTGTGGGCTGTGCAGGCGAGATTAACAGTGCATTTAGATGGCTAAGTGATAGGAAGGAGTATAAATATTTCTGCTAAGAACATCAAAAGAAAGGGCTTGGGCTGAACTTCAGCAGAAATTAGGCTTGAAATTGAAGACCTGGTCATGAGGAAGGGTGTTATTCTGTTTCAGAATTTTAGGAACACTCCTACGCTGCTTTCCTGCTTCAGACCACCTGCTCCCTTCCACCAACTCCTTGACTCACCCCTCACTCCAGTAGCCACCACTTCTTGATTTAGGGCCAACAGTATTCCAGTTCCTGGGCTAACTGCTTTATATTTCCTATATCACTTAATCCTCATGATAACGCTGCCATGTAGGTCGTGGTGTGTTCACTTTAGAAGAGAAAACCGGCTCCATAAGATTAAGCCTCTTTCCTGGGGTTACACAGCAAGTGGCAGACTCGATGTGTCTTGTTCTAAATCTCTAAGCACTGTTTTATCTTGCCCACTTTCCCATAGACCAGGAAGCCAGTGTGGTTGGAAGTGAGCAAGCAAGTGAGTGAGTGAGTGAGTGGGAGCAAGTGCAGAAAGTGAGGTCAAAAGTAATGAGGTAGGGGGTGGCCACCTGATGGTAAGTGCCCTTCAAGCCATGCAGGATGTTGAATTTTCTTCTGAATGTGAGGGAAAGCCACTGGGGAGTTTTGAGCAGAGAAGTGCTATCCTGGGTTTTAGATAGAGCTGTGTGATTACAGTTTGGGAGAGAAGGGATAGAAGCCAGGAAAATAGTTGTGTAGCTATTTTAATAGTCCAGAGGAGAGGTAGTGGCTTGTACTAGGTGTTAGTGGAAAAAGTGTGGGGAAGTAGGTGGATTCTAGAGACATTTAAAGGGTAAAACAAATGGCATGTAATGAATTGTAAGTAATATGCCCAAGATCACATAGGTAGTAAGGCTGGACTAGGCTGGGGTTGGAATAAGGCTCTTACTATCTGAGACCAAACCCTCTGATCACTCCCTAACTACAATGAGCCATGGTGACAAGTCACTGAGAAAGGGATTTCCTAAACCTAAGGCCAAAGTACAGAAAGTCTGCAGCATGTAAACTTATGACTGAGTTGTGTGTGTACACGCGTGTGTGCATGTGTATGTCTGTGGCCTCTTCTCTTCTCATACCAAAAAAGAGTTGACAGAAGATTAATCAGAATACAGACTTTTAAAAAAACAGAGAAGACAATAGAAAATTACCCCCCATCCAAATATTTCAGCCCGCTTGGAATACTAATGGAGCGAGGTCAGCTGACAGCCTAGAAGTGCTACTGTGGACATGGCGAGAGGTAAATTTTATGTTTTACGCTGTATTAGGTAGATGATGGGCGGAGCCACTCAGCAGAAACGAAGGGCTCTGCAGCCACATTTACACATGCAAAAGCCAAGTGGAAGATTGAGCAATTACCCAGTAACTACAGGCTGGGGAGTCAGCCAATTTGGGTAACTCAGATACAAACATGTGCCTTGGCGGCTTCTCTTGCCTGTATTACTCGATAATAGCCTAACTGTCTGTTTTGCTTAGTTGAAGAGAACTAGAAACAGGTCTATCCAAGTCGGAGACCCTCCATGGGCCATGGTGGAACCCAGGCTGAGGAGCCAGCAGGGGAAAAGCTGCCCCCAGGGGTCTGGGTTCAAGCAGGCATGATGTAGTTACCCTTGGAAAGAGCCTGCTCTGTCAATGACCCTCAGATGAACAGTCCTTATTCTGATTTACTCAAAGACTAACCTTGAGACAAACTTGAGAAAGAATAAATTATAATAAAATGTGTGAAGTAGAGATATCCTTTGAGGAAATGATGGGACACAAAGGCGGCAACTGAGCCACACTGGGCTGGGGTGAGAAGTGGGGAACAGACAGGGAAGACTTCCTGGAGGAAGATGATGCCTGAGGTGGGTCCTAGAAGATGAGTAGTTATTCACCAGGAAGAGAGGGATGAGGAAGGGAGAAGAAAGGCTCTGAGGAAGCCAGTGGCATTTTTCCCCTCTGGTGAGAAGAGTAAGTTTACCAAAGAATAATAATTAATAGACAATATTCAGGCTTTACTATGCACCAGACACCTTACTAAGCACTTTCTAGACATTATCTTATTGCTTTGTCACAGTAACTGTTTGGGAATGATGCTATTATTATTCCGTTGTGTGTATGAGCAAACCGAAGCACTAGAATGGTTCAATAGTTTGCCCACAGTCACCCCAGTGAGGTGTGGCAAAACTGGGACTTCAAGCTCCATGATTTCAAAGTCTTTGCAATGCTTCTCCTCATCTTGGTTTTATCTGTAATGCAGCTTCAGTAGCCCTGGTGCCACCACCATTTCCACATGCACCCATGACAGATCAGAATGAAGTCATGCCCCTCGAGGCTGGAAGCCTGCTCTCAGAGTAGTGCTCTCACAGGTGAATCACACGTGGAGGTGGCAACTCCACCTCCGACCTGCTTGCTCCTGGGCCAGCTCAGAATCACTGCAACTCTGCTCTTTGGTGCTTGGCACCTTGTCCCCAGACCTATGTGAGTTCAGAGCAGTCCTCAGAACCCAAGAATTCTCTTCAGACTCTGGCTGCATCAACTTCACCTTGGTCTCTCTTCTTCTACCCTAACATTTAGCACAAGGCTGTCAGAGGACGGGATCCATGTCCTTGTTAGAATTTTCCTTACCCTTCTTCCACCTTCCTTCTATTACGGATCTGTTGCAAGTTCCAAGACCTGATGAGGAGCTAGCTTTACATACCAAAATTCCCAAGACATGTTTTAATCATTGTCATGAATTGTACCAGGCCATGTTCTAAAGGATGGATAATAAACTAGGAGAATTGCACATGGTCTTGCTTGGAGGAGTTTCAATCAAAGATGAAATTTTATGGTTCAGAACCATACTGGCCAAGTGGCAGACTCATCCTTGTGCATCTGAAAGAAATAAGCTCATAACTAGTATTGGTTCTCTAGGGACTTCACCTTGTTTCCAGAAAGTAAATATTTTTAAATTAAATTTATAATAATCTATAATTTCCCTTTCAAATCTTTTGGATTAAAAAAATATTTTTGTAAACATTCAAATCACCTCTGCAAGCTAAATTATACAGAGATTTTTCTACACCCAAATTACAGATGACACCACCACTTGCCCGAAAAACTCTTTAAGATCAAATGGGAGTTTGTAGACAGCAAATATATGTTCTCCATTTGTTTTGAGGTTGGGAGAAGAAAAGAACTTCATTTGAGAACACGGAACTGATTACGAACATAGATGCCTGAAACTCTGACTTATTTAAAGGAATGGACCAAGCACTGTCTTCCGGGTTGCCTGGGGTGGGACTGGGCTTGCCAGACTCCTGGAGCTCCCACGGCCCAGCCTTGGCTTGCCTCACCTCCTGCCACTACCCTCCTACTTTAATAGGTCGTTCTCATCGTGTCTTTTTCGTCCATCATCTCACTTTAGCTTCATAACAAAGTCTTCCTTTTAATGTTAAGAAAGCTGGCATTCAGGGAGGCCCAGTGTCCTTGTTGCGTAGTTCAATGGTGTCAGAGAATGTGCTAAAAATCCAGGTGTCCTGAATCTCATGCTGAACAAAATGCCACGGGCATATAAAAGATCTTTGCTGAAGGGAGAAATAATATTTTGAGAATTCAAGGAGAGCTCTTTTGGAATTTGAAGTTATCCTAGGGTGCTCAAGCATGAGCATTATTCCGATTATTTTCCTATCAACCTCATTCAATCAACAGAGTGCTTCCCACTTTACACTGTGGAATGTAATGGAAAGCAAGCTGTTCCCAGGACTATTTCTTCTCTGATTTTTTAACAGCCTTCTTTTGTCCTGTGATGCCCCCCTACTCACACACATACACCGTCCATACCTAAGCCCTGCTCTCAGTTCCCACCAACTACAGACCCTTGGTAGATTCTTGGTGAGTACTGCACATGTGGGCACAATGTGGACAAGGAGGACAGTGTTTCCTGCAGGAGTCTTCACATCCTCAGAGCACACGGAAGTCTTATCTTTTTAGAGTTGCTTGAAAACCCAAGCAATTGGGAAACACTCATGAACTTACACTCCTGAGATCTCTAAGATTTATAAAAATAATCTGGTGCTCTGGAGAACTCTTGTATATTAAAACCAAAGGCTTAATTATGTTAATCGAAGTTTTTTGAATTTTAGTCCCCCCATATGTTGAGTGGGGACACGATGATGTACAGAAATGCATTTGAAATGTGTGAAGGGCCATGTAAATACATACAGGTACCAATATAATCATCAACAAAGCTAATAAAATATGATGATATTGAGTGCCAGGTACAGAAGTAAAATATCTGATATCAAGTGAATGATACCTTAGCTGAACAAATCCTAAAGAATGTTCACTTAGCCACTAATGCAGAATAACTGAAGGAAGAAAGATCACAACGAAAGTGGTAGCTTGTGTTTCTATATGCTTTTATCAAGAAATTATTTCTCTGAAATGTAAATTAAAATTTCATATCAAGTAACAAATGAAATATAAAGCTTTAAAAGTTATCTTTTTCACCATGAAATTGGAAAAACAGTTAAGGTTCTATTAATTCCACTGGTAGGCAAGATAAGTGCTCTGGAAAACACCTCAGACCCTGTTGGTGGAGATGAAAGTTACTGCAGAATTCTGGGGACAATGAATGACTTTCAAGAATCTTAAAACTATGCATGCAAATCCATTCCACTTCTAAGATATTGTACGTGGGAAATAGAATGTGAATAAAAAGGTAGCTGTGAAGAGGCTCACTGTGATGTTACCTAAAATAGAGAATGCCTCAAGTACGTAAGGATGTGTGTGGTCTCTGGGCTCACTGAGCTGCGAGGCTCAAATACAGGCTTTGGTACTTCTCACTGAGACACTGGACATATTGCTTTTTAATTTCTACATTTGTAAAATAATGGTGATCATAATAGAATCTGTTCACAAGGTGGCTGTAAATATTTAACAAAATATGTCTAAGATGCTCAGAAAAGGCATACTGAAAGTGCTCACATTGTTAGATTATTATAGTGAAATATTAGAAACAACCTACATATCTAAT
>VMDR010022188.1:0-16356 GCA_007922815.1 Macrotus californicus
CCTAAAATCCATCTCTCTATGGTAGTGAAAATTTGCCTTTTTAAAAATTAAGCAGATCAGTTACTCAAAGAAGCAATTTTGCTAGCTGTTAATTCTCCATTCAACAAATATATGTACCCTGCATATAAATGTCTAAGATATGGTCTTTGACTTTGTACAATTCTGTCACAATGCCCTCGATAACACCAGATGGCTGTGATGGTTACCCTGTGTGTGACTGATCAAGCCTGGTGAACTGACAAGGCAGATAACTGCTTGAGCAGGAAGCTTTAATTGTTAGGAAATTATTCTTCATGTAGAGTTAATCTGTATCTTTCTGAAATTTCTATCTATTGTACAATTCTAACATTTAGTATTTGCCTGCACCAGTGTTCAGATGTTTGCTACCAAGTAAATTCTCCCCAAGTTTCCCCTCTCCAGGTAAGAATCTGAAGTTCCTTCAGTCATTCTAGGTATTCAATTTTCTCTTCGCCTCCTTGTGGCCACACTCTGGATCATCATCATTGAACCTAAACTGTGATTAAACTCAGGACTGCAGAGATGGTTGGACCAAGGTTAAGTAGAAGAGAGTTATCACTTACCTCCACTGAGCATGAAATTACCCTTAATTTAGCCTGGAATAGCATTAAGGTTATTCTGTTGTTGTTGTTGTTCCAGTCAAAGCTCATTGTTGACTCATGCCACAATTAAATAAAAATACAACCTCAGATTTTTAACCTGTCTTCCTTTTAAACTCTTCCTTCTTCATCCTATATTTATAGAGTTGTGGTTTTCAACACAAGTAAACATCTTATATAGGGTCCATATTTAATTTTACTTATTCAGATTTGACTCAGTGTTCTCACTTATCAAGAAGTTATTGAATCCTGATTATCATTCAGTGTACCAGCTGTTCCTCCAAACTTCATCCCCTGGAAGGTTTTAATCAATAAACCTTCCATGCACTCCTGCTGTTAGTTAATGTGTTGCAAATTGAGATTAAGAATGAAGTTTATATATAACATGATTGTAACCCAAATTATTTTTTGCCTTCTTTAATCTTTAAAAATCACTGTAGTGTATAAAGATAAGACATTGTAAAATATATAAGGGATACCACATCTAGTACATAATAGGTGCTCCAAAAATACCTATCACATATCAATGAACAAAATAACCCAACTTTTAAAAACAATCAAAGAAAATGCACAAGAAAAATAAGAGAATCTTCCAGACAAAGGTTGATGATAGGAAACACAAAATTGTAAAGACAAATTGAATTCTCAATGCAAGTCAAAAGCCGGAAGATGTAGCAATATTCAAAATGAGACTAACCATTCTAAAACTGGGAGGGTAGAGAAAGCACTTTCCCTGAAATAGCTCCAGGCTGAGAGCCAATATTGATGGTCTGCTGAGAATGCTTTTGAGGAACAGAAGGGAGAACAGACAAAAGTAAAGCAGCCCCTCATCACACATACACTGTAATACTAGCTAACTCCCGTTGAGCACGCGTCGTGGGCCCAGGTATCTGCCAACTCATGAAAGTCTCCCAACAACCCACTGAGGTTGATGCTGTGGTCATGCTCACTGTATAAAACAGAAGATTGAGCCTTATATATAGGTTACATAAATTGCTCTAGGTCATGCACACAGTCAAGGTAGACATAGAACTTGAACCTTGGCATATTATGGCTACCAATGTCCACAAATGTCTGTATTTGAACTTACAGGGGTTCCTTCTTATACATTATAAACACTGGCAATTGTTCATCCATAGTTAAATACAAGGGGGATGTATTGTCATATCAAGACTCAAAGTATCATTCCTTAAACACAAAAAAAGGAAACCCTGTGTGTTTTGAGCTGGGTCAGTTTCCTCTTCAAAGAGCCTGGCCTGGGTTTTCTGTATATTTTACATATTTAATGTTTCCAGTTCCCCTCATCTTGTTCCCCTAATGTTCTATCATACCTACCAATTCTGATGCAAATTTTATCTGTAGTCTACACATTTATTAATGTTTAGATTGAAAAATTAAGTGGACAAAATCAAGTTCATAGCCTTGCATCACCCTCCAAATTCACATCCATCCTACTCATAGTGAACTTAGGTGATCCATTTATGATGTCTCCTCTCACTGTCTTACCTGAGCCAGCCTACCTCTCCTTTGGCTCTCCCACTTCAATGCACAGGCCATGGTCTGAGGGTCAGAAAGGATACTGGGACTAGGGGAGATAACACCAAGATAAATAATGGGCTGGTTGGAAATGGTATTTTTCAGATGGGAAAGCAAGCTCTGAAGAGACAAGGGCCAGAACAATCAACTCCCAGACACTAACCTTGAGCTTCTTGTTGAGGGGAAAGTGATAGGTTTCCAGGGGACATTCTTGAAAGCCCCACAGATACTTTATTTCTTCATCAAGTATTTACAAAGAACCTACTATGTGTGCGGACTCTGCTAGGAACTAAGGCTAAAGTAATGTGCAAGATGGAACACATGGAATAAATGGTAGAATGAAAGCCCAAACACCAGAATCTTAGTGCTAACTTTGCTAATAACTCATCTTAGACACCTCACCTCCTCGTGATTCAATTTTCTCACCTACAAAATGTTCAGGTGAAGAGATGCTGAGCAATGTAGCAACTAAGGTCCCTTTCAAGCATGATGACTGGGTTGGTTCCCCTGAAACAGTCACTACCCTGTCTCCCTTGTCGGTGGCTTGTGTCAGGTGTGTCATTTGGGGGAAGGGATGGGAAGGTTATCTGCTGGAAAAAGTTCTTTTTCATTTTCATAATAGAATTATATACTCCCCTCTGCAGGTCTTTAATCTTCCAGCATTTATCCTATCAGTTCTGTCTCTAGTGAGCCTTTATC
The DNA here is from genome assembly GCA_007922815.1 of Macrotus californicus. NCBI lineage: Eukaryota > Metazoa > Chordata > Mammalia > Chiroptera > Phyllostomidae > Macrotus > Macrotus californicus. Next base: position 2,853 of record VMDR010022188.1, read on the forward strand.
CCAAGATGTTTGTCTATTAAATTAAGAGTTTTGCAGAAGGGGAGAGTCATTTAAAGGCTGTAAATCACCGGGCAGTCTTTTGGCTGCTCTCTGCTCCAGGTCCCACTGCATCATCCTACACTCAGCCTGCTGCAGCCACCACCACCTCCCCTAGTTCCGCGGCTCAGCTCAAAGGCAGACAGCTCTGGAGCGCGGAATCTGCACAGACCTGCCTACTACCAAACCTGCTCCAGTGCTGGGGCCAGCCTGACCTGGGAGTGAGGGGATGGGGAATGCATGTGACTCCTTCATTAACCCTCAGCAATACCAATGGCAACTTAGCTCACCCTGGGTCTTCTTTCACCTCCACCTTGGTGCTTTACATGCACCCAAGTCCTTGCTTAATACCTCAGCTTTAATTACTGTGTCTTTTGATTATATTCAGGTCCCTGACTTGAGATTCTAACCAGAAAAGCAGGAAAATAATACACTTCTGGAACCTGATCCATTGTGAGACAGATATTGTATGTGTCCTCTACCACTTATATTTTCACCATTTACCTATGTGTTGAATGACATTGAGTTCCTGTATACACACAAAGAGATGGAGACCAAGAGAAAGAGACTGAGGCCAAGCCAGATCACCTAAATTGCTCAAGATTTTATAACCCATTAGAAATGGAGCTGGAATTTTGAATCTGAAGCTATTTTGTACCAAAGCATGATACACATTCATTCATTCATTCACAGGTGCTTTTTGAGTGACTACTGTGTGTCACATAGTGGACCATGCTAGTGTTAGAGTGGTAACCAAAACAGGATTTCCACGCCCACCTAATGCATACAGTTTGCCCTGCAGCAGCATTCCACCCCTTCAGGATGTTAGAGACATTGGCACAAGCTCCTTCTCCCTCCCTCTCAACTTGGTGATGGGAGTCCTATGCCTGCCCCCGCCCCCCCACCTTCTGAATCTTGCACTGGCCATCCTTTTGGCTCTCAGAAAATCACCACAGACTTCATCACCCATGCCTACAGGGAGCCCCTGCCAAGGCTGGTTGTACAGGCCTGATGCTGATGATCTCACTGCTGGCTCTACGGCACAGTGTGTCTGTCCTGTTGCTCTGGACGGTCCTCTCTTGGGCTTCCTCTCTTGCACTTCCTCATTTCTGGGAAGGTCTCCAGGTCCTGTCCCAATCTCAGCCTGCTTGTTCCATCCTCCTGCATTTTACCTTCACATGCCCAACTGCCTCATAAGGTTTATCAGACTTCAAAGCAATCACACCCAATGGTGAAACACAGGGACAAAACCAGGAGCTGTGTTTTTCCATTTATCTGTCTCATTCCTTAAACCTACTGACTTCTGGCTGTTCCCTGAGCCCTTCTTTTCTGCATTCCACTTAGGTCAGCCTTCCTGTGAATGGCCCATGCCCCTCAGTGACCCTTTCCTTTTCTCACTCATGGTAGTGCTCTCCAGCTTCATGAGATACTATCACATATAAAAATGATACGAAGGATTCATTCATAACATGTAGAATGGAAATCACAAGGGGCTAGAAATCAGGAGGCTTGATTCAAGTCTCAGTTCTACCAGTTACCTACTTTGAGTTATTAGTAATGCCCATATACTCTCTGAGGATGCTCTTTCCTTATCTGTTAAATGGGAATCTCAAAGACTATGATGGCTTTATAATGTGTCCACTCAGCCAATCCAAACTACTTTTCCCAGAATTCCCTTTCTTGTATGTGTTTGGTTAGGATATGCCACAAGGGAGGCCCTTGGGTGTTTCTGGAGGGTGGAAAAGGAGCAGCCACCATTGCATAAGCTCACTGGATTGAAGCAGAAGCTGACCTGCTACAGCACTACCTTCTCCTGGGTCCTCCTTCAACTTCTACCACTCCTGGCCCAGGTGTACAAGTTTACCTCTATGATAAAAGATGCCAATGTCTTCTGCACAATACCTACATCACCAGGGCCAAAGGCAGTGAAGAATTAACATAGGTTTCAGTCTACCCTCATAGGGTTCATGTGTATGCTGTAAGTTGAACCTGTGCTTGACATACCCAAATTTATATCCACCTTCTCCTCCTGACTTCCAGCCCTCTAGGCTTTGGGTTCCAGCAACAGATACGCTTACAGAGATGCTTAGCTGGCTCTCATCATTACACAAGGTTGGACACCTGTAACAGATTTGTATGTATATGCAAACATGTGTGATGTGCATGCATGTGTGTGTGTATGTACCCTGGAGTCTGCTTCTCTAGTTGAACCCAGATCAATATGAAAGACATAAAAAAAAAAATCTCAGGGGCACAGAGAATAACTATTTATTTAACTTATGGATCTGCGGGTCAGCTGGGACAATTCCTCAGGAAGCATGTCTATGGTCACCTGGGGTGGCTTTGTTACATTTGTGTTCATTCTAGAGCCCAGTGTGAAGAGACAGCACCTATCTGGGGAAACTCTATTCCTGGAGATGGCAGCAGCTTAACAGGACAACTCCTACTGAACAAATACATTCCAAACCCAGAATCATATCATGTCTGCTAGCATCCCATTGGTTAAAGGAAATCATATGGCCAACGTCAAACTTAAGAGGCAGGGAAGTACGTTTACTTTTTGTGGTAGAAACAAAAGAACATGGTGTGGCTGCAGAGTGGATTGAGGCCACACTTAAACACTGTGACTCAGATGCCCTCGCGAGTGACTCAGTTGGTTGGAGCATCGTCCCATATACCAAACAGTTGTGGGTTCAATACCCGGTCAGGGCACATACCTAGGTTGCAAGTTTGATTCTCGGTTCAGGGCGTGTACGAGAAGCAGCTGATCAATGTCTCTCCCTCACATCGATGTTTTTCTCTCTCTCTCTCTTTCTCTGTCTCTCTCCCCCCCTCTTCCTAAAGTCAGTAAATGTATCCTTGTGTGAGGATTTAAAAAACGCAGTGATTCAGAAAAATGTCTAGAAACCTCCTCCTGCTGCTGACAAGCCAGGCCGGGACTAGTTACAGTTATGAATGAACTGCGAGATCTCTCTTCCAATTCTGACTCTGCTATCAACTCGCTGTGGGTTATTGAGAAAGTCGGTCCCTAATGCTTTGTTTGGAAAATGAGGATAATAATCCTCATCCCTAGAGTAAGATCAGTTGGATTTTTTATCTTTTAATGATTCTGTGATTCTAAGATGGGTTTGTTTTCTCTATTGTATTCAGTCGTTTTTAAATTTCCTCACTTTAAAATACGTTGTGTGATACAATTTTTAAGTCATAAGTAAGAATAAAAGACTGCCTTTAAAATCCTCACACCTAATTTCATATTCAGTTCTCTTCACTATGGAAATCCTTGTTGAAATATTGCCTATATCATTCCACATCTTTTCATGACTTTCTATGCACACATGCATCACACATACACACAGTCATAGTCTTCCATATTGTAGCTTGCCGAACTCTTACTTTTGCTATATCTTGGTCTGTTCATTGTGGCCTACACAGACCTATTTCATCCTTTTAAAATCTTCTGCATTCCTAAGTGTGAATCTACTAGGAAGTATGTAACATTTTCCCCTTTAATAATCACTGCAGTCCTTCCAGATAACTAGTCCCTCCCTTATCAATGGGGTATATGTTCCAAGACCCCCTGAAACCATGAATAGTACCAAATCCTTTATATACTATGTTTTTCCCATATATACATACTGATGATAAAGTTTAATTTATTAATGTACAACAGTAACTAATAATAAAATAGAACAATTATAATAACAATATACTATAAAAAAGTTTTGAAAACGTGGTCTCTCTCGTTCTCTGAAAATGTCTTAATGCTTTTTGTAGTGAGGTAAGGTGATGAAATGCCTCCCTGGTGAGATGTAGTGAGGTGGGTGACCTAACCACTGTGCTGCAGTGTTAGACCATTCCTGGGACCTTCTGAGCATACATAACAAGCACTTTACAGCTTCTCTTTGGCATATCTGAGCTGCAGCACCTCTGCTCTTGCACTTTGGGAGCATCGTTCAGTAAAGTAAGGGTCACCTGAACACAAACGCTGTGATACCAGGACAGGTGATCTGCTCACCCAGAAAGTTACTCACCAACAGGTCAGGAGCGTACACAGCATGGAGATGCTGGACAAAGGGATGATTCATGTCCTGAGTGGGATGAAGCAGGAAGGAACTCAACAGAGCAAGGCGGTACGAGATTTCCTCATGCTACTCAGAACAGCATGCGATTTAAAACTTATGAATTGTTTATTTCTGGAGTTTTGCATTTAATATTTTCGGACTGCAGTTGACCATGGGTCAATACAACCGTGGAAAGCAAGATTGCAGACATGGGGAAACAAACTACTGTATGCCTTAACAAACCAAATGTTGAAGAGAACATCTTTGTACCTGCCTTTGCTTAGTGTGAGCACATTTTCTGGAGGATCGACTCTAAGAAATACTCACATTTTTGAAATTTTGATAGATTACTGCTATACTGCTCTCCAAATAAAGCCAGGTCTAATTTACATAGTACCAATACTATATAGAATTACCATTTCTCTGAATCTTTACTAACAGAAAATATCAATTTTTTTTAAGATTTTGGTTCTTTGGGGTTTTTTTTGCTAATTTAATGAGCTGCGTGGTTGTCACAGGACTATTAAAATGGTTGACTTAATGATATGTAAATTTCACTTCCATAAAAAAAATCAAAGCATACAAGTCACCATATTAACAGAATAAAAGGAAAATCCATACAATTATTTCAATAAATTTAGAAAACATATTTTTTACAAAATCTGCACCAATTCATGATAAAATTTGTCAGCAAGTAAGGCATATAAGAAAATTTCTTTGATCTGTAAAAGGACATCCACAAAACTCAGAGAGGTAACATCACCCTTACTGGCACCCTATTGAACGCTAAGGTCAGAAACGAGATAATGACTCTCATTTTCACTGTTTCTCTTCAACATCATATTGGAAATCCTGACTATTTTCCATAATAGAAAAAGATGGGAAAGGCATAAAAATCAGAAAGGAACAAGTGAATTGTCTATTCGAAAATATGATTGTTCACAAGAAAATCATAAGGAATCTAGAAAGCTATTACAAGATACAATAAATGAATTTAGCAAGTCTGTAGAACCCAATGCCTTCTTCAAAGATTAACTGCATTTGTATACATACGACTATGCAATTGGAAAACACAATTCAAAAACAATTCCCCTTATAACACAGAAATGTAAAATACTAACAACTGTAACTGAACAATAAATAAAAATGGTAAACTATTAGGAAAATATTTATCTAAACTAAAACATTGCTAAGAAACAGTGCAGAAGACCTAATTACCAAACCCTATAGTACTGGCATTGGAATTGACAGATGAATGCAATGCAGGGTCCAAAAACAGACCCACACTCATACGGTTATTTTTTTTTAAACAAAGGTACCAGAGCAATCCAATAGTAAAAGGAAAGTTTTTTTTCCATAAATGATGCTTAAGAAATTGGATATTCCCATATAAAGAAATAACTGAATGTCAATGCTTACCCAAAATGTATCTGTGATGGATCACAAACCTAAACATAAAAGCTAAAAACATAAAACTTTTTAGAAGTAAATATTAGTAAGTATATAATAAATATAAAATAAGGGCATTATCTTCATGATCAGGAATAAACGAAATTTTCTTAAGCAAGTCATAGAGAGCAGAACCATAAAAGGAAACATGTGATAAATAAGACTTCTTCAAAATTTATAAATTCTGTTCCACAAAAGATATCATTAAGAAAATGAATAGACAAACCATAGACTATGAGAAAATATTCATATATGTACAAGAGGACTATTATCTAGGATAAATAATTCTTATAACTCAACAATAAAAAGACAAACAATAAAGAGTCAGCAAAGTATTGTACACTCTTTACAAAAGAAATGTACAAATGGCCAATAACTACACACCTACCAAAATGGCTAAAATCCTCATGACATCAGATGTTAACAAAGATGTAGAGCGACCAGACTTGCTTACATTCCTGGTGACACAATGGCACAACTACTGTGGGGGAAAGTTGTGACAGGTTCTGATGAAGATAAGTATATACCAACCCCATGATCCAGCAAATTCAGTTACAGGAGAAGGAAAGGAAGGCATCCACATGAAGACTTGCACGTGACTGTGCATAGTGGTGTTATTCTTAACAGCCAATAGCTGGAACCCAACTAAATGTCTATCAAGTAGTCGGTATATACACAAAACAATGTGCATCCACACAGTGGAATGCTATGCAGCCATGAAAAGAAATGAGCTACTGATAGCTCAAAACATTAGACTCAGTGAAAAAAGCCTTACTTTTTAAAAGTACAGATTGTATAAGTCAATTTATATGAAATTCTAGAACAGGCCAATTTAATCTCGAGTAGGAAAGAATCCAAATGTGGCTGCATCTGGGAAGAGGGTGAGTTTAGTGACTGGGAATGCATGTGAAAGAACTCCCTGGAATAATGGCAAACAAAGTTTTGTATTTTGAGAGGGGTTTGGGTTACACAGGCAAACGCATTTGCCAAATCTCAGTGCATACTTCAAGATCTGTGCATTGCTTTGTATGTCAATCTAAAAACAGAAAAAATATAAGTAAATATTAAGTCCTGTTCATGAACAATGAATTCTTTAGAATAAATGTACAGATGCTTGTGGTTTCCTTTGAAATATAAAATAATCAATTAAGAGGTGGACACACAGGTTATAGAACAAGTATAGTAAAATGTTAATGGGACTTTGGAAATAGTCTGGCAGTTCTTCAAAAGGGTTAACATAGAGTTACCATATGACCCAGCAATTCCACTCCTAGATCTATACCCGAGAGAGATGAAAACAGATGTCCACACAAAAACATGTATACAAATGTTCATGGCAGCATTATCTGTAAGAGCCAAAAAGTGGAAACAACCCATATGGCCATCCACTGATGGATGGATAAATGGGATATGGCATGTCCACACAAATGGGATATGATCTGGTAATAAAAAGCAATGAGGTAGTGACACATGCTGCAGCACAGATGAACCTCAGAGACTCTGCTAAGTGAAAGAAGCTAGTCACAGACGGTCACATATTGTATCATTCTATTTACATGAAATGTCCAGAATGGGCAAATGTATAGAGACAGAAAATAGAGTCACTTTCTAGGGCTGGGCAATGGCAAAAAGAACATGGGAAGTGGGGGTGGGAAGGGAGGTGACTGATAATGTGTGTGGTTTTGGGGAAGGAGTGATAAAAGTATTCTAAAATCAATAGTGATGGCTGCACAACTTTGTGAGTACACTAAAAAGTATTGAATTGTGTACTTTAAGTAGACTAAGTATATATTATGTGAATTACATCCCACCAATGCTATCACAAAATTTGTTAATGATAAAATGCAGGTGGTGGGTATATGAGTGTTTGTTGTAAAGTTACTTCAAGTTTGTCGTATATTTGAAAACTTTTAAAACAAAACAATCTTAAGACCTTAGTTGGACCTGTCTTAAGTTTAGAGGTTAGTATGGACAAAACGGGTATTTGGACACTACTGAGTCTTTCCAGGTAGGAATAGATCACTTGCTGTTTAAATCCCTTTTCAGCATCCCTGACACATTATCTCAGGCCACCTCTACTGAGCGTGTGACAGGACCCACCATTCCATCACTGCACAGCTCACGATGTTAAGAAGACCTTCCTTATATGCTACCAAAACAAAAATCCTACTTACTAGAACCTGTCCTGTCACTACTTACTAGAACCTGTTCTTAGCCTTTTGAAATTTCTCTCGCATTTTATTCCCTCCTGCATGATAGCAGTCATAAGTCTATGAGACCCCGGTTTTTCAGGCTTTACATGCCTGTTCTTTTAGCTGTTCATTTGTTGTTGTTGTTTTTCATTTGCATGATTCTGAGACCCTTCACCATCTGGAGTACCTTTCTCTGAAAATCTTCAGTTTCTCCTAACCTCCCAGGTATAACAGGAATGAAACAGTGTGGCTCAGGTAAGGTCTGATCAGCATGGAATAGAGAGGAATTATCCTTCCTCATCGAAAACATTTTAGTTCTGTTAGTACTATCTGAAATTATTGTACAATAGCTTTTCCAGGCAACCACAGCTCACTGGTAGTCTCTTAGTCTAGAAAGCCTGCTAGTCTATTCCCATGTATAACCAAGTAAATGATATTCTCTTCCCTCTACTTCTGAAATGTGCAGCCCACCTGTTTTAAAACTAAAGGACTTCCCTCAGCATGTGTCACAGTGCTAAGCGTCTGGATGCCTGGTTTAGTGGCCGCCGAGATTAGAGAGAGCAGCTTCTCTGCATTTGCGTCATTTTCGTGATGAATAAAGCATGGAGAATCACTCTCAGCTGGTAGCGATATTCATAGACTTCCCAGATTGGAAGAGACCTTAAAAGACCGTCTCATCTCTCCTCCTGTCACCAAGCACGATGATATCTACACCAATCCTCTTCAGAGACAGGGCAGCAGCTGTCACCAATCTACCCAGATTTCTAGGCTGTCCCTCTGTGACCCAGTCTCAGGTTAGTGTACTCCTCTTGATTCTGAGCATTGAGAGCCTTGGATGAATGCAGTAGGGAAATTAGCAGGAAGTAATGGAAATAATTCGCCTGCACTCAGCTTCTTGTGCCCACAGTATCTGCCAAACAAAGGCAATTGCGGGCCGGTGGAGATGCTGGGCTCGCCAAGGGTGTTGAGGGGGTTTGTACTTCTCTGCATCAAGGGCCCATAATTACTTTCTCCCAGTCATCCACTTGGAGAAGAGGATGCTATGAATAGAACGTCTTACCACATGCTGCCCTTAGCCTGCAAAGGGAAAGATTTTCCAAAGAAAGTAGGTCAGCTCAGTTTCTGGGTACAGGGTCACTTCACTTACTGTCTAGGTCAGTCCCAAGGCCTAGGGTCTCCTCCTACTGAGAGACTGGCATTCAGAGTGCACAGAGTTCTTTTACATTTTTGCCAGACTCATGGTATCACAGATCCGGAGACAAGATGTGGGTCATTGGATACCAACATTGGCCCTTAAGTTATGAGATGTAAACAGCATTAGCTACTCCAAAATGCTTATTAACTACTGTGGTGGTTTTTACATACGTCCATAATTTGTTTGAGACTCATCCCTCCAGAAGACAGATCTTTATTCCCCTCCTCTCAAGTGTGAGCTGGATTTGGTGATTTGTTTCTAACCAATTGGCTGTGGCAAGGGAGAAATGCTAACTCGGCAGTGGAGCAAACTGGCAGACACCCCCTTAGCCAAACAAGGTGAAGAGCAACAGTAACACTGATGTCACGTAGCCAGAGCTGGCTTCACAGTGTGCAACCTGCACAGCCAGACAGGGCTCCGCACTCAGAAGAGCACTGCACTTCTTTTAGTACTCTACTTGTGGCATATTGAAACTCTTAATTTCATCTTTGAATTTGTGTTTTCTAAATTAAGTCTGATGGGAAAATGGAGCATGTGTGTGAGCAGAAGAGACACATGCAGTATGCATGCGCACCATTCCTTGCCACCCTATTTACAGACAGCATTTGGATGCCCCAAGTGCTCCAGATCGAAGGACTCACGGTGAGTGAAGGCCAGCAAGACTCAAAGCAAGTGCAAGGTAAGAGTGTTACACCTATGATTGAGTAAGCAGGGACACTGACAGCCTTTAGAAGCCACACTTTCCATTTGGACCAGAACTTGCTTTGAACAGAGAAGGAAGGCAATGGGGTTCTATGAAACATAAATCCCCAAGAAACCCTATCCTGTTGTTTCTTACTCATGTTATTTCCCTGTTTCAGACTATTACTTATATTAAAAACAATAACAGAAAGAAAATGAAATATAGGGCCACCAACATTCCTTCTCCTTTTAGTCCTGTCTTATTCATCAGTAAGCAGAGGTAGAGAGCATTAGTAGAATATGTACACAGTATGGATGGACCTGGAGAGCACTGGGCTAAGTGAAATAAGCCAGTCAGAGAAAGACAAATACCACATTATTTCACTCATATGTCAAATCTAATGAACATGCTCAACTAACAAGCAAAATAGTGACAGGTTCATACATAGAGAGCAGGCTGACAGCTGTTGGGAGGGGTGGGGGAGGTAGGGAAGGGTTTAGGGGGGATAAAAGGTGATGGATGGAGGCCTGACTCGGGGTGAACACAATACAGTGTACAGATGATGTGTTGTAGGACTGCACACCTGAAATCTCTATAATTTTGTTAACCAGTGTCACCCCAATAAATTCAATAAAAAAAGAAAATAAGGAAAGGAGAAGTTTATAAGGAAAAGAAGTGAAATAAAAACAGTTGAGTTAGTCTTGTGCAGCTTCTGTGCTGTTTCAGTAAGAACAAAACACATGCACGTGCAATCTTCAAAATACAAACTGTGCCATTTTGATCATTCTGCGTGTGAGTTAAATCTTATGTTTGTACCTAAAATTGCCACTGCATAATATAAAGATAAGCAACAAAATCCATGCCTATCATTTAAAACATTGTTTTTTCTTTAGTCACAGTGACATAAAATAAATAGCAAATAAAAAACAATGCAAGAAATTGAGAGGGGAATTATGGAGGAAAAGAAGTCTCACATTTTGGTACCTTTAACACTTTTTGCCTGCTTTTTGAACACAAAGCTTCACTTTGTCACTTTACATTGGGTCCTGGACATTATGGAGCCAGCCCCACATGCACCCCCGATATTGTGTGAACACTTCCAATGTTCTGCCCCCAAATCCTTACCTCTGGTCTGATCTCAAGAGTCAAATGGACTCAAATTCAGGGACATTCTCAAAATCTCTGGACAGTGTTCTTCAAAGGTGTCCATACCATGAGAGGGAGGAAAAGACCAAGACACTGTCATGGAATGGAGGACATTAAGCAGACATGGTGCTCTGGAGCGGGCGCTGGAACAGCAAAACGTCACTAGAGGAGAAACTGCTGAAATCCAAGTCTGTGGTTTACCTGAGAGGACTCATAGTAGTTACTCATGTTAATTGCTTAGTTTTGATCAATGTGTCACCAGATGTTAACATTAGGGGGACAAATCAGGTGACATGGCTACGGGAACTCTGTACTCCCTGTGTAACTCTTCTGTAGTTCTAAATTATCTTGAAATAATTTTCTATTTTTACAAAAGCATTAACTCAGGGTCTACTATGTACAGAGCACCACTACAAGTGTGCTCATATGTGTTCTTCTTTAATCCTCATGACAGCAAAATGATGTGTATGTATTTGTATGCGTGTATGTGTGCCGTTTTACAAAAAGGAAATTAAACCTTAAAATGTCCAAGTGGTCACCTAAGATCACAAATATCTAAAGTGGTGAAGCTAGGATTAAAACAAATCCAATTATCATTTTTTTTCTCTAAACATCATTATTTCCCATTTGTCTCCCAAATAACATCCAAACCCTGAGCACCATAAACTAAGGTCTCCCTTATCTTGCTTAAGTTCCAGGCTTATATTATTTTCCACTATGTTGCTTCACACCTGTAACTTCCCACCAAATTTAGCTTCTTTCTGATCACGAGGCACAGACTGCATTTTCCCTACTTTGCACATCTCCTTCCCCACCTGAAACATCCCCAAATCCAATCGCACTTAATATTTATGACCCAGCTCAATTGCTTCTTTCTCCTTGAAACCTTTCCTTATCTTTCTTCTGGAGTGGTCTCTCTTCCTCACCTCAAATTCACAGCATTGTAGGAAATTCTATATGATGGATAATCAAAAATAACAATAATAACCCACAACGTTATTAAACATTTACTATGCCAGGCACTGTCCTGAGTTCTGGGCATGCACCATCTCATTGTGTCCTCAGCAGTCTTCAGAGGTAGATGCAATGGTTTATCCATTTTATAGATAAAAAATAAAAAACAACCAAGACTTGTAGAGTCTAAGTAAATCACCCAAAGTCACAAAGCTACCACTAATAATACCATAAAATGATATAACTTCTGAATAAAGAATTTCTTTTAAAAATATTTTATTTATTATTAGAGAAAGGGAGGGAGAAAGAGAGGGAGAGAAACATCAATGTGTGGTTGCCTCTCGTGCACCCTCAAATGGAGACCTGGCCCAAAAGCCAGGCATGTGCCCTGACTGGGAATCAAACTGGCAACCCTTTGGTTCACAGGCTGGTGCTCAATCCACTGAGCCACACCAGCCAGGGATGAGTAAAGGATTTCTTAAATGCCAACTAACTCAACCAGTTATCCAGTGCTTGGACTTTCCTCAACATATGAGGAATCTAGATCTAGAAAGATTAATGTGGCTTGTTTCAAAACAGGTCACTGGAACAAATGGGTTAGATGGAACCCGACTATCCCAGCACAGGGCTATCTCTACCATGCCAAGTGCAGCTTCACATGTTTTTGCCTGATGAATATTCTCAGCCCATCAGGAGCACTGGCTCAACATCAAGGCAACTGAGGGCTGGAGAAACCTTCCCATAATTCTCAGGCGAATCCATGAAATATCTCTGCTTTGGAGCATTTATGACCTGTGGATGGAAGTAGTCCTCAGTTGGCAGTTCACAGACCGTAGCATCAGCATCTTCTAAAAAAATCTTGTTTGAAATGAAAATTATTGGGTTTGAAATGAAAATTATTGGTTTGAAGTGAAAATTATAAACCCGAGACCAGCTGAATTATGAACTCAGGGGATAGGGTCCAGGATTTTAGTTAACAAGCCTTCCAGGTAATTATGCTGCTTATGAAAGTTTCAGAACTAGCCCTGGCTGGTGTGGCTTAATGGATTGAGCATCCTCCTGCAAACCAAAACATTATCAGTTCCATTCCCATCAGGGAACCCATGTTGGGGGTGGGGGGGCTGGGCCCCTGGTTGGAGGCATGCAAGAAGCAACCAATTGATGTTTCTCTCCCTCTATTTCTCCTGCCCTTCCCTTCTGTCTAAAAATAAATAAAATTTAAAAAAATAAAGTTTGAGAACTACTGTACCAGTGCAAATTCTAAAGCACAGATAGAAATGTGTGTAACCACCACAGCAATTCCTGAGTTTTCTGTGTTTTCTGAGCTACTGTGTGGTTTTTGAGCTATTGTTTTCTGAGCTACTATGTTTTCTGAGCTACTGTGTGGTTGAGTTGTTTGTTTCCTGAAGCATCTGGTTTTCTTTTTTCTTAGTAGACTCACTTAGCCATTACCATCTGAATTGGGAAGAACAGGAGAGAGGAACATTTCCAGCAAGGTCAGCCAGCCTCCTGGCTTACCTACCTCAAATCTATTTCCCTCCCCCTCCCCCCCTCTTCCTCCTCCTCCTCCTCCTCTTCTTCTTCTTCTTCTTCTTCTTCTTCTTCTTCTTCTTCTTCTTCTTCTTCTTCTTCTTCTTCTTCTCTCTCTCTCTCTCTCTCTCTCTCTCTCTCTCTCTCTCTCTCATTAGAGTTGTTATTTGGGTCCTCAGTATAAAAAGATTAAAGGAAAAAATGTCAGGGATTCCTTTTATGAATATGAGAAAGCTTTGTTCAGGCTCTTGCTAATGCA
>VMDR010022189.1:0-16355 GCA_007922815.1 Macrotus californicus
GTTTCCTATTTCATAACAGTTACACATTCTTATACTGTACCTTTGTACATATGTTTAATCATCTTATTATGAGTTCCAAGAAATGGTATTGCAGGTCAAAGGGGATGTACATTTAAAATTTTGGTACATATTGCCAAATTGCCCTCCAGCAAGAAAGGTAGTACGAATTTACCCTTCCACTAAGTGCCTGAGCTTTGCCTGAAAACTGAAATGGTTTAAAATGGAAAAAAATATAATAAAGACAAAAAAATAGTAACTCTCTTTACTCCAATCTTATGACAGAAAATGTTTTCTCTAGAGAGGAACAATGACTCTCCTTGGAGCAGATAAAAATTTAATGGTTCTGGGATCGATAGAGAGCCCTCAGCTCTACCGAGATGATTTAAACTTGCCGAGCCCCAAAGCGCAGTCCCAGACATGCGCTCGTGTTCATGGCACAGAAGGGAGCTTCTCAGAGGACAAATGCATCATTTACTCTTCATTCAAGTTTTGTTAAAAGTTTCCGAAAATAGTCTTGATTGCCGGGCGCAGACAGTCACCCAAGTGCTCCAGGAATCATCTGGTAACCAGCTCAGTAACTAACACGCTCTGAAGCTGCAGGGTGTAAAAGGAAACCTTTAAAATTAAAGTCAAATCGTCTTTTCAGTGATGTTATTTTTTTTGTTCGTTGTCTGCTTTTTGGCCATGTGTTCATACCAGTAAACAGTGAGCACACTCCCACTCTTCAGGTGTATTTGTATATTACATACAAGTACTAAAAATGCATGTATATAGTAAAATATATGCAGAAAAATAGAAATTTAAAAGGATGAGATTCTGATGTTGATAATAGAGATGCTAATGTTTTCTTTCTGTGCCTCAGCAGAGACCATTGTTCTATGTAGGGTTTGTGTCTGAGGCGTTATTTTCTGCAGAGAACAAGGGGCTCTCTGATTTGAGGCACATACCGGAACCGAACTTATATACCTGTCCCAGCCCTACCAAGTCCAAATGCCTATTTTGATATTTGTTTCTGAACTGTATAATGCACTTTATGTTTCTCTAGCAACTCTGAGAAACTGGTTACTTGTAATCACCACAGGAAAGAGGGTATCATTTGTTTCTTTTTGTAGATGAAGAGATTCTACTATTTAATATATTTCACAGAGTGTATATTACTTTGATTTCCGATCCTTTCAGAACCACTGAGTTTATAAAGGTATTGCAGAACAATCGCCTTCTGCCATTCTCTCTGCCCAAAGTTCAGTGCAGTGTAGCAGTTAAGAGCCTTGTTTCCAGCACCTGATGACAGTGAGTCCTGGTAGGTGCTCCTTTATTCTAATCATTTACCAAGTAACAGTCACCGAACTCATTCAAATGCTTATGCCTAGGTTGGGATCTACCAGCACTGTGTCCAGGAATTGAACAAAGGAAATAGAAATTTATAAAGTTGTAGGAACTGATTAAAGTGTTTTTAATTATTAGCAGACTTTACATGAATAATTTTTTTTTCTTCTGTTGCCCCACATTTCCCCAAAATATCTGGGTGACATTCACCAGATTTCAAGATTACATTTAAGGTCCTTTGACATTCACTTGGGGAGCTCTGGGGGGAGGGCCACCTCAAAGCTGGGCAGTTATTGTTCCAGAGCTGCTGATACGGGGCTAGTGAAGAGGCCCACATGACTGCCAGTCTGGAGAGTCATGCCTTACCTACTGCAGAAACCACAGAGAAACTGGTTTCCATCTGAGCTCCAAATCACAACTCAAATGGCAGTTTATCCGTTTGCTCAGAGTTGATCTGCTTCTACCAAGAGCAGCTCCGTAGCGCGTGTGGCAGGATTTCTCTATTTATCTGACGGTTAATGAGTTTGCTGAGCAACATGGCAGTGCTAGTGGGAGCACAATCAGTTGTTCATGAATTCGTACCCAACTCTCATCCCTAATCCCTAGGAAGAATCTCTAACCAGTGGGCACTGTCCTTTGGGAATGAGGTTTGGAGCGGCTCCTGCTGGCACACCGGGACTCCAGTGGAGAGATCGAGGCCATGTCTTAGTTTCCTCAGGACCCCCCTCTCCTCCACTTTATTAATATGTCTTCCATACTGTCTACCGGCTTTCTGCCCGTGCCCTCGTTGTTATTAGAGGCACAAATTATTCTGGCATCGTTTTTTCTTACATACCCTCTTCTTTCTAGTTCCCGTCTTTACCTTCCCAGTGTCAAAAGGGGCTCGTCTCCCAGTTGAGTTACTGCCTTCAGTAGTTTTTCCTCAAGCTCCCTGCCTAGTGATGTTCGCTTATGTCCCACTGGCTGTCTGCAAGGGTTGTCCTTGAAGTCACTTTGGTCTGACAACCATACCTCCTCTGCAGGGCCCACTTCAAATGTCTGTCATTTCTAGTTTTTCCCAATTCTTCCCGGTAGTTTAAGTCGTTTAATTCTCTTTGCTTCCAAAGAGCACTGTTTATAACTGTCATAGAATTTATCACATTATTATAGAATTGACTTGTTAATTTTTCCTCGCCCTCAAGACTAAGCATTTCACCCTTCTATGAGTTTTATATTCAGAACCAATATATCAGAGTAATATTTGGGATTTGGGATGGGCAGGGAGTAGGGAAATAGAAGAACTAGCCAACATTATTTTCTAAAGTTACTATATTATATGCAGCCTGTTCTTAGGCAGATTGTATTTAGGAAAGAGTATATATGGGAGTTATAGGTCTGAAATGGGATTCTTGAGAAACTGCATGCCCACTTACCATTTGGAAAGTCTGTCTGTGTGCTCTTTATGTAGACTTGTGTCTCTGAAGATTAGTTCTGTAAAGAAATCCCTGTGCATTTGTATCAGGTTACAAGTAAAGGAAATGAAATGGTCACAGCACCAATGTATACAATATCTAAAGTATGGAAACAATGCAGGTGTCAGAAACAGTAGGGTTAGCAATGATTGATAAATAATTACTGTATGTTTATATGGTGAAACATTATACAATAATGAAAATGGATGAACCATAGGTAAAATAGGACAACTTGGAATCACCTCATTATTTATATCATTCTGAAAGAAAAGGGGCACAAAAGAACACAGTCTTATGTTCCCTTTTTACAATATTCAAGAATAAGCAAAACTAACCAGTATGGATGCATACATATATGCTCAGATGTAAACAGGAGCAAGGAAGCGGCTCTCACAAACTTATGGTGATGGTCACGGTCACTGCTGGAAGGGGTGTGACCGGGGAGACGTACCTGGCGGGGTAGTAGCAGCCGTGGTTCTGGTGACCAGCTGACTCTGGGCAAATCATCCAGCCTCTTAGCCTCGGTTCCTTTGACTGTAAACTGGAATTATACAGCCACTTTATGGAAGTTGTAAGGACTAAGGGAGGTAAATCATATAGTGCGGTTAGCTCAGTGTCCGGCTAATAGTAAATATAAATACTAAATAAGTGGTAACACTCTCCCTATTGCATACGTTGTGTTTTCTCACCAGATGCTGTAGGCTTTTGGTGGGGAGGACAAAGTTCCAAACAAGTGCATGAAATTAAAATAAGAAAATCTAGAAATAGCAACAAGGACAAGCGAACTACATTTGGGTGCTATCACTAATTTGTCTCATATGCCTTGCTCTTTGGGCATATTTTTTTCATTAATCTTCAAACTAAGTCTGAGACCAGATTCAGATCACTATACCACTCAGAGTTAACCATGTCTTATGGCTTAGATGTCAGTGTCACCATTTTACGTTGTATTGTTAGGTAACTTTTCCAGGAGTGATAGAGTGGGGATTTCAATCAAGATTTTTTTACACTGTGTTGTTACTTATGATTAAATTTGACTTGAAAGTTGTCAGAATATAGCTGTTAGTCTGTCTTCAGTGTACACGTAAATGCTCCCAGGAGCATTTAACTGAGATATTCCCTGAGAAAACTCTAGTGAAGAGCATTGGATTATATCCATTTCCAAGGAGGACTCTGTTTTCCATGGCTGTGGTTAAACTAATTCAGTTTATTCCAGGCTTCCGGGAATAGTTCTCATTTAACAGGGCCCAGTCTGAAACGCTGAAGGGGGCATTTTGGAAAAATTGTTTTGAATCTAAATTTTAATGAATTCAAAACTACAGACAAAGTTTACAGGATTGGTTGCTGAAGTTTATCTTATGTTGACTTCCTGCCTTTGGTGTTTACTGTGGTGAAGCCAGATTTGATGACTAGTTTGCAGTCAGATTTATGGTATACTCCAAGGATAAAAAAGATGACTTCATCAAGGGTTGCTTACCCACTTGGTATTGATGATATATCCTTCGGTATTGACTCTTGCCCGGCTGTATTTGTTTTTTCATTATTATTTGTTAATAAGCATTTATGTAACCCTGTGTTTTAAATTTTTTAAGTTATTTTTTTAGATTTTATTTATTTATTTTTAGAGAGAAGGTGAGGGAGGGAGAGAGAGAGGGAAACATCGACATGAGAGAGATACATGGATCGATTGCCTCTCGCACGCTCCCAACTGGGGACCTGGCCTGCAACCCTGGCATGTTCCCACTGGGAGTCGAACCTGTGACCTTTCAGTTTGCGGGCTGGCACTCAGTCCTCTGAGCCACACCAGCCAGGGCTAAATTACTTTTTAAAATTTATTGTTGTTCAGTTACAGTTGTCCTGCCTTTTCCCCTCATTGCTTGAATTTATTTTTAATAGGCATATTTTCAGTTCAGAAAATATAGTTAGTATTGCTTTCAATTTAAGCATACAGGTAAAGTTAAGTGGCTTTTAAAAATCTACCCAGAGAGGTTATAGTGATATCAAGACATACTCCAGCTCCAGGGTGCTTGTTGGTGCTGATAGTAATCCTCTGGTCTAATTTTCTAGACACTTAATTTTGTTTTCTACTGAACAGTTACGGATTAAAATGGACTACCTTTGTCTTGCCTTCTATATTACTTAAGGAAGGAGATATGAACAGCTTGTTCACTATATTTAGACTTAAATCTTAGGAGGCCAGGACAGGCTAAAAGCATGGCTTTTCGTGGGGTTGCTTTCGGCCCCAGAAAGTACTTGAGAGACCTTTTAATAAGCTAACTATTGAGCTTTTTAATAAAAAGCCCCCATTTTTACATTGTTTTAATTTTGTTCACTATTAAAGAGCTTACTGTGGATGAAGTCATTTCTGCATTTGAAGTATTGATAGGATACTAAATACAGATTTCTCATTTTTATTTAGGTGAAAAACCCTCTTTTGCAACTTAGGTTATAGAAACTTGCTACTTACTGCTCCTGCCTTACTGCTTTGTTTTTTTCTTAGGAGAGTTCTTTGATTGTACTTAGTATTTTCCTTCTTGAATTAAAAAACCTAAAAGATTATCTCCGTGCAGGTGTCTGATGTTCCCTTGAAGAGGAGGTGTTATTTATGGCGGGTGCTGGGTATATACTTAACGGACCAATCCATTTCAGCCATGTTAGAGAGGTTGTGGGTTTATGGCTGCCAGATGGAAACTCCTTTTCCTAACAGGTGCTGTGCCGATCCTCTGAGTGTGGCAACCTTTAGGGGGGGTGTCTATGAGTACCTAGGTAGATTGGTATAAGGCTCGATAAAGTTTATGAAGAAAGGACAAGTCAGAGAGACTTTGCTCTCTTATTACTTAGGTGGTGTAAGCAGTGACTTGTTCCCCTGAACTCTGGGACTGTTAGTGTGTGAGTGTGTCAAATTCTGCCTTCCTGCTCTTTGCTGCCCCAACTTTTTATTGAGAAAAATGACTAATTTCCAAACAAATGGTAAGAACAACCCTCTAGATTCAGTAAATAATGATTAACTTTGCCATGTTTACTGTAGCTGTACACATTTTCCTCCTTGAAAATCGCATTGGCTTTTTTTCCCCCTTCCTTTCTGGTTGTCAGATGATCTTTACTTGAAGTATTTTCCTGGGCTGGCCAGGTGGCTGATGTGGAACATTGTCCTGTGCACCAAAAGGTTATGGGTTTGATTCCTGTTTAGAGCGCATACCTAGGTTGTGGATCCGATCCCTGGTTGCGGTGCTTATGGAAAGAACTGATCGATGTCTCTGTTTCTCTCTCCCTTGCCTCTCCCTCTTAAAATCATTGAACATATCCTTAGGTGAGAATTAAAAAAAATGTTCCTTTGTAGTTCTTAACTAGCTGGGCCTCCCGCTGCACCACTGTTGATGTCAGGAGGGTGGTGGCTGTCAGTGCTGCAGCCCACAGACTGGGCCGTCCCCAGATCTTACATGGTTCCAGAGCGTTGTCTAGCTAAAGATGGTGCTGCATCTGTTGGGCAACTGTGACAATGTCATCAAAAGTGATATTTCCACTGTACTTAATGTTTTTTTGCTCTTTTCTGTCTCTTGACGGTTCTTTGAGGGCTTTGATGATCAGGGCAGGAGCTGAAGGCACTGCCTCAATCAGGGCCTGTCTGTTCTGAACGGTCAGTTTCACTGTGATGCTCGGACCCCTCCACTCACAGTTGCTTTGGTGATATCACCACCAACCTTCTTTGGAGACGGACCCAGGGGGCCAATCTTGGGGGCCAGGGAAGATTTGGCAGCAGCTTCCCCACTGGTGTACCTCAGATCTATGACTTCGATCTCGTTAGGGTTGAATTTCGGCAGCATGGTTGAGGTGGCTGGTGCCGGATGAACCAGGATTTGGGATGACCCAAGAAAGTTATGTCTAGGCCTCTTCCGAGCTGAAGACTGGCAACGGTCACATTGGCTTTTTCTTACATAGTTGGGAGAAGATTAAATTTGGTGTCATCAGTCACTACTTCTGGTCTTTACATTCAGCCACAAAGGTATTTGGCTTCTGAGTCATCAATGAAGCAGTTTTCTTTCCGATAATGTGAATCATAATACAAACATTAAACATGTAGTCACACCCGCCTTTTAGGAATTTGGGAGGCATAGCTAAAATTAAGAAGTAGGAGACTGATATTCACGTTCACCTCAGATGCTGTTGGGGTGTTTTTAAGAACTCTGGCATCTGCAAGCTGTGCCCCAGCAAGCTACCCGTATTCACCTATCCCAGTCTCTCTCCCAGACTTTTTCACCATTTGATTCCGAGAAGTGGAGATGAGGCAGGGACAGGAAAGGTAGAAATAAAGTAGCCTCCATGGGCTGGAGCGTGATGTATTGCATGTTAGCTCACTTAGTGATGATGCCAGTGCCGTTAGAGATGCTTAATCCTCATATTATAGCCAAGGAGACTGCGGGGCAGGCAAGTTGAATAACGTGTCCAAATCCACGTACTGGTAGTATGTAGAGGAGGGATATTTTTGAAGTAAAAAAACCTACGTTATTTTCAGTTCACTGCGATGACAGTATGTCAGGTACATTTGAATTAGGGATCCCAGGTGAAAAGTGGTGCTTTTATCATTTTTATAGTTGGACAAGTTATTCAAGTCTCATATGACTGGCAGTCTGGCTGGGACTTGTCAATACTGCTCTTAGAAGATAGTTGACAAAGGTCTGTTTTAGTTCCTTTGGGGTTTTAGGGAGCTTGATAATGCTAAGTACAGAATTTATAGTCATGTTTTGTGTTTATGTTTATCCTGTAGAGAAAGAGTGGAAAATTACAAAGTAAAGTAGCCTAAATACAGCTGAATTCCACCACATCAGCATTCTCAGAAGAGACAGTGCCAGACATGGCACCGCACCCGGAATCAGCCAGGCACAGCCCGTGAAAGAGGCTAAGTCAGGAAGTCAGTGGAGAGGTTGTGACTCATACCAGGATCCTGTGGAAAAATGCTGAGGTGAGGGTCTGTGAACTCAAGCAAAGAATGGGGCCCTCACTTGCTCAGCTGGCACCAGGAGTATGGGCGATTCTTGATGTTGCTGAAGGATATACGCTCTTAAGAATGGCCCATTCCAGAATGTTGCTAATTGAAAGGTTGATACTAGGTAGTTTGCTTGGCTCATGCACAGGATAAATGACTGGCCTTCGCATTCAACTTAATAACCTGTATTTGTACTGGGTATTTTTAATAGTAACCTGTTAACGTTTATTGAGCATTTACTTTGCGCTAGGCCCCATTCATCAGTTTTACACATATCAACTCATTTAATACAGCAGTCCTATGAGGCAGATGAGGAAACAAGCGCAGAGAGGCTGAGCAATGCAGAGATCACTGCTCGGCAAAGGAACTGGAATTTGACTCTGAGGGAGTCTGCATTCAGTGTCTTTGCTTTCGGCTACGATGCTAGATTAGAAGAACACTGTAAGGTAGGTATTACCTCATCCTTTCATAGGTTACTTTTAAGGCCATGATTGAATGGGGAAAATATGAATGTCAACTACTGACAGCTCTTTCCGTCACGTCTCTCTTATCTAGCTTACCTAGCTTGACGGTTCTTTGAGAATTTATAGTGCTGCCTCAGAGGTCTCTTCCTGATCTTAACTAGAACCTTCTTGAAGTTTATGTTATAATTAAAACTAAATTATAATCTTAAACTTTCCTTAAAGCCACTTCTTATGGAAAATAAAAAAAGAGAAAACCCTGGAGATTGAGGCATATACAGTATATAGGCTTTTTAAAGATCATCTGAGAATTACGTTCTAATAATATGTGATAGAGTAAAAATTGTCAGGTAGTTGTTCTGACTTAGAGTATTTGTGAGATTTCTTTGTGATCAGATTGCTCCTCTAGTCTCTGTAGTTCATGAGCCATCAAACTGAGCATTTAAATAAAAACCTAACGCAGTGTTGATGTCACCCCCATTTCTCCCCGTCAGTGGCTGAATTCAGGCCTTTGTGTTTTACTTGGATAACAGTTTCCTCGCTAGTGTCCTTACTTCCTCCTTTTCAGTTGTTTGAACACAGATGTAGCAACGGAAGGTCTGCTGCGTCTGAGATGCTGCGTCTGAGATGCTGTGCTGGGCGCTGAGCGTGTCCGCAGTAGCCAAGATGGGTGTGTGCTTGCCCTAGCCGAGTGTGTAGTCCACTGGTCAGCCCACTTTCCATACCACTGCCACAGACTTCTTCTAAAATCCAGATCGCATCTTTACTGGCTCTTTTGTGTTTACTGTCGTCTCTTCATGGTCAAGGTGTAGCGTACCTTACCTGGTCAAATGACTTCTCCGGGGAAGTCATCATTATTCTCTCCTTAGAAGCAGAAACAATTATTTCCTTATCCCGGGCCCCATTTCTCTGAGATTTTATAAAATTTTTATCAGTAGTCATTATGTTGTATTATAGCTGTTTGTATCAGTTCCCTCTGATAGTTTGATTTCTTGAAAACAGGATACTATTCATTATTGTTTTATCATCAGAGTCAGTGTAGGGCCTGGAATGTAAGTGCTGCACGCGTGCTTCAGTTACGGCGGCGTCTTCGTGCTTCCTGTCATTGCGTGTGTGTTTGCCTTGTTTCTCCGACTACTAGGTTAGAGACTACCTTAGGGTTTCTTTGTGTTTCTCCTGACATCCAGGCTGGTGCAGAGGACATAATATATCCTTAAATAAATATTTCCTGGTTATTATTCTTAGAGCATCTTCTGCATGCTAACAGAAAACGATTTACTGGTCTCTTATTTTCCAGAATGTCTTAATTTATTTTTAAAAAGATTTTTATTTACTTATTTGTATCTTTAGAGAGAGGGGAAGGGAAGGAGACGGAGAAGGAGAGAAACACTGATGTGCAAGAGAAACATCAATCTGTTGCTTCTCGCATGCCCCCAGATGGGGACCTGGTCCGCAGCCCAGGCTTGTGCCCTGATAGGAAATTGATCCAGCGACCTTTCGGTTTGTGGGAGGAAGCCCAGCTCACTGAGCCACACCAGTCAGGGCTTACTTTATTTAAAAAACAATCCAAGTATTTTATTTAAAGGGTTCTTATTTAATTTTATACCTGTTCTGAGGAGCCGTTTATCCTTTTGACAATGTAATTGATAAGGTGGCTCTCCTTTTTGGCTACTATGATACTGCTAAATTTGTGTCTACCCTTCAGAAAAGATGCATCATTTCTTAATATGCACCTTGTGTATGTATCATCTTAACTTCTGGTCTTAGGGTGCTCCCCTTTGTACTCACTGCTCTCTGATTTTCCATTTAATTTAACATTATATTGTTTGTATCTTTACATGCTACTTTAAATCCTTAAACAAACAAACAAACAGAAAACCCAGAGAAACCAACAACACTTTCATTTATCCTCCAAGTATTTATTGAACTTCTCTTAAGGCATAGTACAAAGTCCTATGGAATATACAAAGGTTGATAAGACAAAACATATGTTCTAAGATGATTGGCTTTATTAATGTAGAAAACACTTGGTGTAAGAAAGGTTAGACAAGAGGGCTTTGGGAGATGAGGAGGACCGCAGTCTTTGCAGACTCAGGGAGTTTCTGGAGAAGGCGACATTCGAACTGAATCTTGAGAGATGGCTAGGAGTTGGATTTGTAGAGAAAGGAGAGATGGGCTTCCAGTAAGTGGAAACCACCAGTGACCAAGAAAATGTACTTGTGGTATTCAGTAGGGTTATCCACCCACGATTTTTTCTCTTTTTTCTCCCAGGCACATGTTACGTCCTTGCCCCTTGGAAGTTAGGTGTGGCCATGTGCGTTGTTTGGGCTGAAGTGACATGAGTCACTTCCAAATGGAAGTTCTGAGTCCTCTTATTCACTTTGCTTTCTTTCTCTCTGCCACGGTGACCAGTAGTGCTCTGACTGGCACATGGGCCACGTAGGGTCTGCTGCCTGTATTTGTATTGCCAATAAATAAAGTTTTATTGAAACACGGCCGTACTCATTTGTTTATTTATTGTCTGCAGCTCCTTTTGCAGCACAGCAGCACAGTCGGATAGTTGTGACAGAGACCATATGTCCCACAAAGCCCAAAATATTTACTCTCTGGCCGTTTACAGAAAAATCTTGCTGGCAGCTGCTCTATATGTCGGCTGTTTCTTAGAGTGAGGATATTGTAGAGCAGAGTTCTGACCCACAATGGACATATACCATCAGCAAGAAATATATTTCTGTTGTTTTAAGCCAATGATGTTTTCGTGTTGTTTATTATAGTAGCATAATCTAGCTCATCCTGATAGGCTGTTTATAGGATAAAAAAATTCCATGTTCTTGAGGAGGGGAAACCTTATGGAGAGCAGTACTGTGAGGGAAAGATGGGTAAGAATGTTAGGGTAATACACTTATTTAGGAAGTACTCGGCTGTTAAGCTCGGGCATTTCTATTTTATTTAGAATCCTGAATGTGGAATCAGGATTTGGGTTTTTTTCCGAGGGACAGAAGAGTATTATGTCGGTAGCTATAATCATTAACAATAAAAAGATTAATCTGCCACTAGTTGTAGAAGGACTGGGAGATGTAATTGAGTCAGGAATTTGATGGTCTCTGTGAAACCAAGCAAAACATCCCCCCAAACCCAACCGACAGTGATTTAAATGGAATATTTTTAGATGTTTCCCACACAGCGATGACTTAGGTCCTTGTCCTGTTCAGTGCTCATCAGCCACTTCAGGAGCTGTGTGCCTGCAGCTGTTACACCGGGGAGGGAGCACCTGTTGTAGAGGAGGGCTGGGGGCTAGGCTGTGCTTCCTGCAAGTTCGATTTCCTTTTTGTCTTTTCCATAGATAAAGCAAACATCAAATAAAACATTTAATATTTCAAAGTGAAAACCAGTCACTGTAGAACTAGGTTTCATTCTGTATCCTGTTACTTAATCTGCTGTTTATCTGCTGAAGGACGCTTTTGCTAGCTTGTCAAATTACGTGAATACAAATCAGTGTCTAGCAGCTCCCCAAGGTGAAGATGTTTTTTAAAAAGATTTTATTTATTTATTTTTACAGAGAGGGGAATGGAGGGAGAACATCCATGTGGGAGAGAAACATTGATTGGTTGCTTCTCACACGCTCCCAACTGGGGACCCGGCCTGCAACCCAGGCATGTGCCCTGACCGGGAATTGAACCAGCAGCCTTTCTGTTCACAGGCCAGTGCTCAATCGACTAAGTTATACCAGCTAGGGCAAGGTTAAGATTATATATATAAATAATTGTCTGTGTCTGTGAGGGTGTTTTTTTTCTTTTTTTTTTGGCTTGATCCTTCATCTTTTTTACCCAGCCCCCCACTTGCTCCCCTTTGACAGCTGTCAGTCTGTTCTCTGTATCTGTGAGTCTGCTTCTATTTTGTTTGTTAGTTTACTTTGTTCTTTAGATTCCACATATAAGGGAAATCATATATTATTTGTCTCTCTTTGGCTGGCTTATTTCACCTAGCATAATTTTTTCCAGGTCCATCCATGCTGTTGCAAAAGGTAAGATTTTTTCTTTTTTACAATTGAGTAGTATTTCATTGTGTAAATGCACTACAGGTTTTTTATTTACTCATCTACTGATGGACGCTTGGGCTGTTTCCAAATCTTGGCTGTTGTCGCCCTAGCTGATGTGGCTCAGTGGATTGAGTGCTGGCCTGCGAACCAAAGGGCTGCCAGTTCTATTCCCAGCCTAGGGCACTTGCTTGGGTTGCAGGCCAGGTCCCCAGTAGGGGCTGCACAAGAGGCAATCACACATTGATCTTTCCCTCTTTCTCCCTCCTTTCCCCTCTAGAAATAAATAAATAAAATCTTTAAAAACTATAGTTAAAAAAAATCTTGGCTACTGTAAACAATGGTGCAGTGAACATGAGGGTGCTTATATTCTTTTGAATATATGCTCCCACTTATTTGTATCTTCTTCAATGTTTCTTCTGTGTCTTATAATTTTCCAAGTACAGGTATTTTACATTCTTAGTTAATTTTACTCCTAAGCATTTTATTTATTTTTTGGTGTAGTTATAAGTGGGATTGTTTTTTAGTTTCCCTTTCTGATAATTTATTATTGCTATACTGGAATGTAACTGATTTCTGGATATTTTTTCTGTATCCTTCTACTTTACTGAATTCATTGATCAGTTCTCGTAGTTTTTTGGTGGAATCTTTAGGGTTCTCTACACACAGCATCTTGTCATCTGCAAATAGTGACAGCTTTACTTCTTCCTTTCCAATGTCGATACTTTTTATTTCTTCTTGTCTGATTACTGGCTAGGACTTTCCGTACTATGTTGAATAAGAGTGGTGAAAGCAGACCTTCCTGTCTTGTTCCCAATCTTAAGCGAAGTGCTTTTAGTTTTTGCTCATTGAGTATGATGTTGGCTGTGGGTTTGTCGTATATGGCCTTTATTACATTGAGATATGTTCCCTCTATTCCCACTTTGCTGAGACTTTTGATCATAAATGGGTGCTGGATTTTATCAAGTGTTTTTTTCTGCATGTATTGATATGACCATGTGGTTTTTATCCTTCATTTTATTTACGTGTTGTATCATGTTTTGATTTGTGGCTATTGTACCAACCTTACATTCTGGAATAAATCCCAGTTGATCATGATGTATGATCCTTTTAATGCATTGCTGGATCTGGTTCGCTAATATTTTGTTGAGGGTTTTAGCATCAGCGATCATCAGGGAATCGAACCAGGAACCTTTCCCTTTGTGCGATGATGCTCAACCAACAGCTATGCAGGTGAGGGCAATTTTTTTAAAATCCTCACTTGAGGACATTTTCTCATTGCTTTGGGGTGGGGGAGGAGGGGAAAGAGAGAGAGAGAGAGGGAAACATTGATGTGAGAGAGAACATTGATGTGAGAGAAAACATTGATTGGTTGCCTTCTTGTATGCATCTCTCTTGACTGGGGATTGAACCTGCAACCTGGGTATGTGTTCTGAATGGGAATTGATCCTGTGACCTTTTGGTCTATGGGTTGATGCTCCAACCAACTGAGCCATACCAGCCAGGGCAAGTTAGATTGTTTATTTGAGATTTTTTTTTCCTTCAAATAGACCTGTAATGCTATGAATTTCCCTCTTAGGACTGCCCTCAGTGTGTCCCACAGATTTTGGGTGGTTGTGCTCTCATTTTCATTTGTTTCAAGGTAGCTTTGATTTCTTCTTTGATTTCATTGTTAACCCATTCATTGTTTAGTAACATGTTATTTAGCCTTTACGTCTTTGTGTGTTTTTCCAATTTTTTTCTTGTTATTGATTTCTGTTTTGTACTATTATGGTTAGAGAAGATGCTTGATGTGATTGCAGTCTTAAGTTTTTTGAGTCTTGTTTTGTGTCCTAACATGTGGTCTATCCTAGAAAATGTTCCGTGTGAACTTGAAAAGAATGTATATTCTGCTGCTTTGGGGTGAAATGCTCTGAAGATATTAATCAAGTCAATCCGATTCAGTGTATCACTTAAGACTGCTGTTTCCTTGTTGATTTTCTGTCTGGAAGATCAATTTGTTGTCAATGGGGTGTTAAAATTCCCTATTATGACTGTATTACTGTTGATTTGTTTTGTCCATCAAGATTTGTTTCACATATTTAGGTGCTCCTATGTTGAGTGCATAAATATTTACAAGGGTTATATCCTCTTGTTGGATTGTTTCCTTTATCATTATGTAGTGTACTTCTTTGTATCTTACTATACCTTTGTTTTAAAGTCTATTTTGTCAGATACAAGTATTGCTATCCCAGCTTTTTTTCATTTCTATTTACACGAAATATATTTTTCCATCTTGTTACTTTTAGTCTGTGTGTATCTTCTATTCTGAGGTGAGTCTCCTGTGGACAACATATATGGGTCTTGTTTTCTTATCCATTCAGCTTCTCTATGTCTTGATAGGAGCATGTAAGCCATTTCCATTTAAAGTGATAATTGATAGGTACATATTTATTGCTGTTTTACCATTTTATTCTTTTAACTATGTTCCTCTGTTTTTCTTCTTCATATTTAAGGAGTCCAAAAGGTCTCCGGTTCAATTCCCAGTCGGGGCACATGCCTGGGTCCCTGGTTGAGGATGTGTGAGAGGCAACCAGTTGATGTATCTCATACAGATCAGTGTTTCTCTCCCTCTTTTTCTCTCTCATTTCCCATCTCTCTAAAAATAAATAAATAAATAAAATCTTTAAAAAAATTAGTCCCTTTAACATTTCTTGTAATACTGGTTTGATGGCAATGAATTCCTTTAGCTTTTTCTTGTCTGGGAAGCTCTTTGTATCTTGAATTTAAAAAATTATTTATTTACTTATTTATTTTTAGAGAGAGGAGAAGGGAGAGAGAAAGAGAGGTAGAGAAATATCAATGTACAAGAGATACATCGAACCGTTGCCTCTCAGACACCCCCAACTGCGGACCCAGCCAGCAACCCAGGCATGTGCCCTGACCAAGAGTTGAACTGGTGACCTTTCAGTTTGCAGGCCCCACTCAATCCACTGAGCCACACCAGCCAGGGCTATTTCTCCTTTAATTTTAAGTGGCAGCTTTGCTGGGTAAAGTAGTCTTGATTGTAGGGCCTTGCTTTTCATCACTTTGAATATTTCATGCCAGTCCTTTCTGGCCTGAAATGTTTCTGTTGAGAAATCAGCTGATAGTCTTATGGAGCTCGGTGGTAGGTAACTAACTTTCTCCTGCTGCTTTTAAGATTCTCTCTCTGTCTTTGACCTTTGCCATTTATTGTATGTCTTGGTGTGGATCTGTTTGGGTGCATCTTGTCTGGGACTCTCGGCTGTGTGTGTTGTTTTCCTTCACCAGGTCAGGAAGTTTTCAGTTATTATCCCTTCCAATAGGTTCTTGATCCCTTGCTCTCTTTCTTCTCCTTCTGGTACCCCTGTAATGCAGATGCTGCTATGCTTTATGTTGTTCCAAATGTCCCTTAAACTATCCTCAGCTTTAAAACTGAACCAGCAATCTTTCGGTTTGCGGGAGGACGCCCAATCCACTGAGCCACACCAGTCAGGGCTATTATTTTTGATTATAGCCATTCTTAGGTATAGTGATATTGTAATATTGTGTATTATGATTATGTTTTAAATCCATCTTTATTATTGTATTCTACAGAATGACCGATTTATTGCTAGCACTACTTATGTGGGAGTTATTCTTCCCACCTGATTGTATTTTTGCAGGTGTGGCCTGTTGTCCTCCTAAAGATCACCAGTACTTATAAATTCTTCTTATGAGCCTGGTTGGTGATATTAATAAATGTAATTTTTTGATATTTTACACGCTTATATGTCAACACTTGGAACTCCTGCCTAACCCAGTGAATTAGTATTTTTCAAATGACCAGTGACCTACGTTACAAAACGTACAGGGGTAAAAAATTCATTTGAGGTATAAGATAGACCAATAGATTTTTGTCAAAAACTTGTGGAGTTTTGAGGTTGTATCAAAAATTTATACACACACACACACACACACACACACATATAAAATGATCTAAAAAGTCTTTATAAACACTGTACTTTTTTCAACTACATTCGTGTTACATATGTATTAGGCTGGGTTTTCTTCATATACAAACGAAATCACACAGTGCAATAGAATAAATGCAGAAG
>VMDR010022190.1:0-16355 GCA_007922815.1 Macrotus californicus
AGTGTGTATTACAAACTTTCCACGGGTAAGGGATAAGAGTATCAATCCATTTTCAAACAAAAAGAACTAGAATTTTTTCTTTATCAAAAACCAGAAATCATGTCACTTAATTTTAAAACCAGCTCAT
This sequence comes from Macrotus californicus, assembly GCA_007922815.1. Taxonomy (NCBI): domain Eukaryota; kingdom Metazoa; phylum Chordata; class Mammalia; order Chiroptera; family Phyllostomidae; genus Macrotus; species Macrotus californicus. The sequence continues at coordinate 128 of VMDR010022190.1, forward strand.
AATATAGTTTCTGGAAAGAAAATGGGACATGAAGAATGCATCAAAATGTACACAAGTTGTCCATTTAATAAACATATTTTCCAAATACTGGTGATGACGAATATGTTACTTTTAATCTAGGTTTTAAGTTATTTATTATAATGAGAAGAATAATGATTATAGGGTGGCCATTACTGAATCCTAAACAATATGACCAAGCATGACGTCCTGAGAATGGGAGACCCACAACAGCCTCAACATGGAGGTGAGGGGGTGGTGATACAGGGAGAAAACATGAGCCACTGAAACAGTTGGTGATTCAGGGAAAATATAGAAGTTGAAGTTTTGAATTTAGTCAAATTCTTAGAAGTGTAAATTTATCAGGCTTCCTCTACTTAATCATTTTAAATAAGCCAATGGGTCTCACATTTTTGCTTATTGTAATTAAACTTATTGGCTGAATGAAATCATACAGTCAAGATGTAGGTAATACACATGAAGTAAAACTTGTATATATTTTTTAAAATAAGTATTTTGAGCTGAAAAACATTTTTTGAATCTCTAAAGGGAAAACTAAGAATTTAGAAATAATATTGGAATAGCAAGGCTCACAGACATGCCTTGTTTTTTACAAAGTTCCAAGAATAGAAAGGATGTGTACCATGAGTTTCCGAACACATTGCGAAGGGCAGGACGGCTGTGTGTGCTCCGTCGTGAAGGGTTCTCACACGCACAGCACTTCACATCTTCACATGCCGACTGGGAGGACTGCAAGGCAGTTGCGTGTTGGGCTCACTGTTTTTTTCACTGTTCTGAATTTATATGCATGAATCTAAATTTTTAACCAAATCTTTGTTCTCTTTCCTCTTGAAGAGGCTTCATGCTCCTGCCTACACACCCAGCTGCACCCAGACAGACTTCCCTCCCTCCTACCCCAAAGGCCTGCACCGCTGTTCAGCCACAGGCTGAGACTTAATGGAGCTGAGCACACTTCCTATCAAGCTTCCTGTGGAAAGCCAGTCAGCTGAGACTGGGAAAGGCCCAGTGGAAATCAAATGGGGAGCCCTGTATGGGGGCAGCTGGCTCTTTCAGGCTATTACTTTGATACCTTTGATATAGGCTTGGGTTTCTCTAGAAAACACTGCCACTGTCTCATTCATGCAGCTCTGAGAGTACATCCAGACCCACTGGACCCAGCAATTCCTGTGAGTTGTGAATGTCTGAAAAGTATCAATGACTAGACTCAGGAAATTAAGAAATTTTGCAGTGTGTCTTCATTAGTATTTTTTAATACAAGGTTTGATATCTTCAACTTAGCCCCTACATTAAAGCAACAATTATAACAATCATAAGGCAACAAAGACAGTGTTCTTATGATTTTATTTGAAAAGCACTATTCTCCACAAACAAGAACTAATTGATAAAAATATATTACATATACATACATAAGTATATTTGAGAGAAAATCCTAGCCTCTTCTCAGGAAGACACTCGGTGACATTTGGGAGTGGGCACTTTCAGACTGATTTCTGAGCTGGGAAAGAACTTCTGATTTTAATTTTTTTTTTTTTTTTTGGCCCACATGTTCAGGAGGTGATGAAGACTGACTGCCCAGCCCCTTGCTGCCAAATCAAAACTGTCTGAAAACTTACAGAAATGTTTGATTAAAACTAGAATAAAAATCTCCAGTTGCCTTCAGCAAACCACAGCACAAGGGCGGGAAACCAGTGCCAGGTCTCAGTTTAAGTGCAGTTACTTGGCGCCTGCTGAAAGCACTGCTCCCTTCCTGTTTAATAATTAATTCGCCTTTAGAGCCCCAAGGATCCGGACTCAGCACCAGTTTCACAAAGCAGTACAGAAACAAAATGCTTCCAGAACTGGAGGGGTGTGCAGGAAGAAAGAATCTAACGTTGCAAAAAACATCACCACATGGGGCTGGTGAGCAGGGGCTAGGGTTTGGAGGTGGAAAGAACCAGGGTGGAGAAATTCAAAATAAAATAAATACACACAAAAGCAAGGTTATTCCTGGCCACTGGCACCAGGATGGAGTGACACAGTGAGCCAGAAGTCATCCATTTGGGAAGCAGGCTGGGTGCCCACAGGCTAGTGGGAACCAAGAGGGTAATGGGCTCAGTCTCCAAAAAGGAGACACCCAGCCCCATTCTTCATTAGTCAGAGCATCTCGCTGGAAAAGGCATCAAAGGAAGGCAGTCGCCCCTGCCTTCACCTCTCATCCTCCAACCCACCCCAGCTTCAGGCTTCTCCTACCAGGGATGGCATCTATGGAGACACACACAAACACACAGCTGAAGGAAGAGAGGAAGGGCTTACTGAGTAGAAGCTGCTCTGTGCAGTAAGAAGAACATGAAAAACCAAGCAAGTTACTAGACTTAAATATTCGGTTACAGAAGTTAATACCCAACACAGGAGCAGACCACTGCAAAAAGGAGCCACACATCCAGTGGGTAACATTGCACTGTGCTTTGTGATTTTCATAAATCGTGTGCTGATGAATCCAGCACAGCAAGTAATACACTATGGATGCTTACAACAGGCAGATGCCCCAAGAGCTCATCAAATCTCTTCCATACAATCCAGGATCATACCACATGGACCATTCTTTTGTACCCCAGGAAATCTAGGTGTCCCAAAGCATTTCAGAGAGGTGACATGCACCAGCAATGAACAGATTAATTAAGCAAAATGAAGGCCCAGGTGGCCCAGGAAAAGAGGAAAACTTATTTAAACACCAAATTGTATTTACTTTTTGCTTTTTATTATTATACAGAAGACACAGCATAGAGCACTCACACATTTCCTCTGAGACTATATATTTTGAAAAAGACATTTAAGTAATTTAATGGTTGATTTGAATGAATAATGACCTGAATATTTTTCTAATCTCTAAAATGGGATGTTCTTAATACTCTACAATTATTCAAACTGTATGGATTTTTTAATATTTCACTTTCTACACAAATTAGTTCTAAAATGTTTAAATTGCACCTATTTTATCTGTCTCCTCTCATATCAGAATGATGGCATTGCCTCAAAAACACAGCAGCTGACTTAAAAATAAGCCTGTTTTCCTATTGACTGACCCCTCAAAACTGTGCCAAACTCAAGTCTGAAACTAGTTTCCAGTTATTAAACAATTCCAAAGGTCCATATGTTTTCTGTTGTAAGTCAATGAATATCTAGCTGCAATTTTTTTTTTTAATTTCAAGTTCATATTCAAGCTAGTGTTCCTGTTTTCTTGTGAAGCTCACAGTGGCCTGGGTCAGTGAGGGACCTGACGTTGGATCATGGTTCTTACGTTGCCAGACTATGATAAGGTGCAATGCCCATGGGCACTGAGCTCAGTGCTTACTGTAAACGAAGCTCCCTCAAATCAGAGAGACATGAAATCCAGCCCTTCCTCACAGACCCATGATGCTGCCCTGAGCCAACTCTCTGGAGTGTGACTATTTAACCCACTTGGTATTTTCTGAATCTTTGTGTGCTCTCTTTCACTTTACAAAATATGTGAGCTGTAAAGAGTTATAAATTGAATTTCTGTAAAGCCAATCATATTTCTAATACACAGGGGAGCCTCCTATTTAAAGAAGCTGCCATAGTGAATCCATTCTTAGAGTAGCAACATCCTTTGTATTTAGAATAATTGTCTATGAGCTTATCTTTTTTATTAATAAATCCAGATGTTTGTATAAGGCCGTGTGTTGTAGTGGAAAAAACATTTGGACTGTGAGACAAGCCAGCCTGTAGGCTGGTCCAACCACTAACTATGAAACCCAGGCAAGTTTCATACTCAGGGGCAAAGCCCCAGTTTCCACCACAGCCTGAGTAGGAGGCCACCACACTTTGCTTCTCAGGGACTCTAGTATTTGCTGTATAGAGTGAGCCCCAAGGGCACAAATGGGGAACCCTGTTTCTGGAGGACAAGCTCACATCTAGACCCACAGTGCACACTGAATTGGTCCAGATTGAAATAAGTGCTATAATAGAGCCATAGATTAAATGGACCAGAGGATTTATAAGGTCTGTCTAGTCCCACAATTCTCTGATTTTATGTGAATCATGGATTCACCAATATCCAGATTAGTGCTCCAGGCACTGACCCTACTTACCAAATACTGACTCTGCCCTGTTCACTCCTGTTCTATCTGGCTTTTTTAATGCAGTCCACAGGGAATTGGTGATGTTAGGTGATCCAAAAGGTTCCACTTGTGGGTATGAATGTGTCCAAAAAAAAAGAGAAAAAGGTGACTCCCTGATTAAAAGAGCTGGACCTCCAGCTTGACTCTGGGTAACTATCCCTATCCCTTAGGGCAGGTGGATTCTGTTCAAAATTTACCAACACAAGTTTCAAATATTTTGTCTGAAATTCATGGATAAAACAGAGGACTGTGAAGAAAGTGCCATAACCTCTTTTTAACCAAGCCCTTTTTTTTTTGTGATCCTTCCTCCCCTTGGTTTGCAAGATGCCTCACTCTCTCTCGTGGTTGAACGTGGACCATGGAGTCTGACAGGGTGGGTTTGTCACCTCAAGTTTTCTTATCTGAAAAGAGGGAATAACAACCCCAGACAGCTGTATGTGCTGATTGATATATGTAAGTCTCCTGCAGGCTGCACAGCACTGACCAAGTTCTCCATGGTGACAGTCACTATTATTAAAACAGGAGCTGCATTTAACCAAAGAGCCTGTGCTTGGTACTACATAACTAGTTATTATCAAGCTGAGATACTTTAGCCTCTACATTAGTTTGTTAGAGCTGTTATAGCAAATTTCCACAGACTGGTGGGGGGTGTCTTTTTTATTATTTAGTTATTCTGTGTTTTAAAAAGATATTTTATTGTTTATGCTATTACAGTTGCCCCAATTTTTCCCCTTTTGCCCCCCGACCCAGCTTCCCCCCTCACTTCCATAGTCAATCTCCACACCATTGTCCATGTCCGTGGCTCCTTCATATGTGTTCTTTAACTAATCCCTTCACCTTCTTAACAATAGAAATTTATTTCTTCACAAATGTAGAAGCTGGAAATCTGAGAGCAAGCTGTCAGCAGGGTAGTTTCTTCCTAGGCTGCTGTTCTTAGGTTGTAGGTAGCAGTCTTTCCCTGTGTGTGTGTCTGTGCCCTGATCTTTTTATAAGCACACAAGTCACATTGGATGAGCACCCACCCATTTGACCTCATTTTCATTTAATTACCCCTTTAAAGACCTTATCTGTAAATACAGTCACATTCTGAGGTACTTGAGGTTAGAAATTGAACACATGATTTTTGCGGGGGACAGAAGGGAGACATAATTCAGGACACAGTCTCCATACCAATAAAAGCATTGCTTACATTAAGTTTTTTTAAATAACAGAAGTTCAAATTTGTACACACGGATATACAAAGGAAAGAACAAGAAAACAGTCTCCATGAAAACTCTTCATATGCCACCATTCCTAAAACAAAGCTCCGTAGGCTATTTCCTCATAAAGAGTAAACTCTGCCAAACTGTGGCCATATCACCATCTAGCAAAAGTGAAGACTATGATAGCACCAGTGGAACTGATAAGGGTAGTAATCTACTTCTTCACTCAGTTCACAAAGCTTTGAGAAAAGAAGCCCACAGGAATCCTCTGGAACCAGGTGCATCCAGGCCAGAAAGGAACAGACTGGCTGCGTTGGTCTTTGGCTAGTTTGACCCAACACCCCCAGTTGCTATGTGTTTTATGAAGAATTTTGTGACCTATGAATTCATGAAGAGACAAGAAATGTATTGCAAACAGAGTCTCATATTCTGCCTCTGTAATATTCAGTGACTGATGGGCCCTGGGCTTCCCACCGTGTTCTTCTCTGTGATCTGTCCCTCCGCCACCCTACCTCTGACTGCCTTTTTGCACCGTGTCTGTGTTACCCCTGCCTTAGTGAAAGAGAGGATTGGGCTCATTATTTAACTGATCCCTGTTTTTAAAATTCTTTTCTTAATAAAGTTAAATGTCTATTCATGACCCTTTCATATATTTCTCTCCTGGGCTCTTTTAGACTCTTATTTTGGGGATTTACTGAATACCTAGTCCAAGGAAGATATTTGAGCAGCATGTAATTCTGTTATATATTGGTCACCCCATTGCTTGAGCATGAAGCTTTCAAAGAAAATTAAAGTAAAAAAATTAGATCTGGTATTGGTTATTACCTTCACCTCAGGGTGACTTCTCTTCAGGGGCAATTAAATAGCAGCTCTGGGCTGTTAAGTTTAGTGGCTATACTGGTACGTGGCACTTCTTCAAGGACAACCTCTGTTCAGATCTGCTGTGATTTTATGTGATGAAGCTGAGGCTGCCTCTGCAAAACCAGATTCCATTTGAAACTGTAGGTGTGGCCACACATATGTGCTTTGACCTTTCTTCTTTAAGAAACAAGTTTTGCATTACCAGGTAAATGTCCTTTGCATGGAATTTTCATGGAACACTGGTGACATCCTGTGGTCAGTTTGGTTTAAGCAGCTGGTCTTTTTCAGCAACTATCTCAGGAAATAAAGAAATGTCCCACATAAATTCTAGTGTGTTTTGCAAAATCAAAGGAAAAAAAAGAAAAATATTCTTAATCCTAATCATTTTTACAATATGAACATCTCCTTTCCTGAGTCACACAATTTCTCAGTGAATATAGACAAAGCAAGTTGTGGTAGGGAGTATTTTGGGTAAGAATAAGTATTTCACGGAAACAAAAGATGACTTTATCAAAACAGACGATGAGTGCCATGATATCAGGCATTGCTCTGTGATCATACCTGCTTCTCACCATCTGCCACTGTTAAGGTCCCTGTACCTTGGCTCAATGTCTAGTCATCGCAGGAGACAGCCTTCTGCAACAGAGCACACAGCGTGACGTAAAGGGAAAACAGTGGGTGTTTTGCATTTTTACACCAGTGACAATAAATTGAAGCCATTTAGTTGTAAATGCGATATTACACTTGATGGTTTTCCCTGGCAAAGCACTGACTGGCCCATATTGAACAGAGGCAAAGAAATGGAACTGGGGCGGGAGCAAAGTCAGTCGCCAAAGTAGCTGAGGAAAGGAGCTCGTAAAAGCATTTGTCAGCCGTTTAGAATCATAACTCAGCTCAACACTCTTGGTACCATGAGCAACTGGCTGGAGTGAAACTGAGGAGAGCAGGCAATGGAGTTTATGTTGTTCTTCTGTTTATTAAAAACGGATGGGAGCACTTGACAGAAAAATCAAACTTCTGGTCATGGCTCATTAATCCCTGTTGTATCTGTCAGGGGTCCATGTGTGTGGAGTTCCAACAAGCCTCTAGAAGTAAGATTGCTGCTGAGCTCTGGTATTTTCTCTCATTTTGAATGAAAAAAAAAAAAAAAAAGATGCCAATCACCTAGAAGTGGGGAGAATAGGAAGTTATTTTTAGTCCACCTACTTGGAGGACATTAAATATAAGTGATTTGGTTTAAGATAAAAATGATTTTGGTGAAGAATTTTATTGCCAATATTTGTCAGAAAGCTTTCTTCATAAGAAGCAGAAAGTTAAAGATGAAAGTGAAATAAAGTCCACAATTATGACTCTTTTATGAAAAGCATAGTCCTTGGAGTAAATCCTCAAGGGAACTCCTTGTATTTGTATATGGTCACTGAAGTGCAGGCCAATAGTGAAAAATCTCAGGCACCAGCCTCCTCCCCGGAGATGGAATGAGGCTCTGGTCAATCCAGATGGTTTAAGTGAACCCAGAGGAAAGAAGCAGCGATATTCTAGTCCCTATGTTGGGAACAACCATCATCTATAACCAAATGCATGTCTCAAAGCCTCCACTCTATGCCTGACTCATCCTTACCGCTGAGAAAGACCATAGTACCAGGAGAAATGCTGTTTTTCCTGATGATTTCTGAATATCCAAAAGCCTGAGATTCCTTGTGTGTAAAAGATCAATAGGGACAATAATTTAGCCCTGAGGATTTCATAAGGATTAGATGAGATAATGTGCATAATAGCACCTGGCCATAGGAAGCACTCAGTGAAAGTCATTCTAGAAATTATTACTGGTGACACTGCCATCGTAATTCTTATGGATAGCACTGTTTGCTCTAAGCTGTGCTCTCCCCACATTGATTCTCAAGCAGCATGCCAGGAGCATGTGAGTTGAAGTACGGGTGAGGTCGGAGAGAGATCCTGCAAAGTCAACTTATTCTACCGGTCAGTGTGATTATTCAGCTACAATCTTAACTCTCTTCTGGGCTATGAATGTTATAGGTGCTATGAATGTTACAGAGAAGTTTTAAAGGTAGTTTCCAGATTTAGTAAACTCAAATCTAATCCATGTTTGTGAATGCAGCAAGTTTTCTATATAGGAATCTTAAGTCAGTAGCTTTAGAGCAAAGTAGGCTAAGCACCTGAAAGGAGACCAGGGCTGAGTAGGGTGAGGACTGAGGAGGGAGTGGGATCCAGCCTGACGCCTGCTATACATTCAGGTTCACCCCCTAGGGGATAAGGATCAGCTGGAATCACATCCTCGAGTATTTCTAGTAGGGGCCAGCACTTTCTGTGTATTTCTGGTTCTTTATAATTTGGTTTTTGTTTAATACATACACTGTGGGTTTCTTTCTTTGTTTACTGTCCTCTGCCCATGGATAATGGAAACCAAATTGTCTGAGCATGGAGCAAGTCTGAGATATAGTAGTCCCTCTTATCTGTGGAACATATGTTCCAAGACTTTCAGTGAATGCGGATAGCACCAAACCTTATACCTAACACATACATACCTTTTAACTTAAAAGAAGCTCTTATATCTTCTGTGTGACATGTCCAAATTGCCAGCATCACAATTCTTGCACACTGGGGCCATAGTTAAGTAAAATAAGGGTGACTTGAACAAAAGTACCACAATACAGCAACAACTAATCTGATAACCTAGTTGTCTACTAAGTGACTAACAGGCAGGCAGCACAGTTCACACCCAAGTGGGACAGAGGGACAACTTAAGATTTCATCACACTACTGATAATGGCATGCAATGTAAAACTTAAGAATTATTCATTTCTGAAATTTTCCACTTACTATTTCAGGACTACAGTTAACCTCAGATAACTAAAACCTCTCAGCAAGTGAAACTGGGGGCAAGGGGGGACTACCACAGAAGTTAGAAGCTCTGATAACCTTTACCATTTTGGTCACTTTTTCATCTACTGCCTAAACTCCAAGTAAATTCTTCCAAAAATAGTCAATGAGTACCCTAGATGGTGAATATAAACCATGATGCCATGCCAGATCTGGCAGGAGAGATCCAGGTGGCATGCCTTCTCCATCAGGGAGCCTGCGTTCCAGGCAGAAAGAAGCTTCACATACACAAAAGAGTATGACATCAAACTGTAAATGTTAGTGACACCCATGAAGAGCCAGGAAAACAAGACAGAGTTCAGGGCGGAGAGAAGCCTATCTCTTGAAAGTCATCAGAAAGCTTTCTGAGTTAAAAGATTTTGTTATAACTGGGCCTTGCAAGGTGACAATGAGATCTGAGCAAGTGTGAAAGGAGTGTCTACGAGAAAGCCCTGCCAAGTACAGGGACTAACAGGGCAGAGGCGTGAGGACAAGGAGTCATGGTGTTTACAGAGGAAGAAGATTAAGAAGCCTACAATGTGTCTGATGAAAATCTCTGCTTGGTAAGGACAAACAAAAATATTTCAAGGAATGTTTTGAATGGGAAACTTTGTCCTGCTAATCTTGTTGGAACCAGTTCATTCCACCAAAAGAGGTGAATCAAGATTTGGGATTCTAATTAACCCTGTGGTTTTTATTGATGTTTATGACTCAAACCTGTTTACCCCTCCCTTCCTCACTCAGCCACAGCCCGTGAACCTAAGGAAGATGAGCAGCAACTGGCTGTATTTTTGTTTTTATTAGCATTTCTTATTTGCCCACAGCCTGATTTCTTTTAGGCTTGACATAATTTGCATGATTGAGTTAATCCAAGTGTGAAATGCAGTAGGGACCCAATTCAATGGGTGGCCGGAAAGGGAGCATTATTAGGACATAAAAGAGACTGAGCAGAGCTCTGCCTCCCAACTCCAGGTGCAAACAGACTATAATAGGACTCTCAAACTGATCTGCCAGAAAATCAACTGTGTGCACTCAGCATCTGACATGCATGTTTCAAGGCCTATCTCTACAAAATATTTTCTCAGTCTAGGCACCATATTTGAGCTGGGCAGACACTCTCCATGCGGCATCAAAATCTCTCAGCCCAACTCCTCTAGCACTCCTTGTAAAAAGAATATTTTCAGCATTTAATTTACTTTGTAACCTCTTATTTTAAAATAATTTTAGATTTATAGAAGCATACTATAGAGATCCCTGTATTCGCTTCACCTGCCTTCCCCTAATGTTCACATCTTATGTTACTTTAGCACATTTGTCCAAACTAGAAATTTTAAGGAGCACGTAAAACTATAAATTTCATTCAGATCTCACTAGTCTTTCCACTGATGTCACTTTAATCATTTCGAAAAAAATACACTGATTCATTTGGGTAGTTATTGTTAATCAACATAGGAAGTCATTCTTGATTCTATTTTGCATCCTGATGGTCCTTCCTGATCTTTGGGCTGATCAGGGTGCAAAGCATACTCCCCTCAAAGCCAAGCAGAGCATCAGAGCCCCAGGTACATCCTTAATCCTTCCCTGGACCTCTAAGAACAGGCTTCCTGTTCAGCATTAAGAATCCAAAGAGCCAGCTCCAAGAAGCAGCTGTTAATCCATTGGCAAGCAAAGATCTTCAGACCCAAAGGAAAGGCCTGGAAGAGTAAAACAAGGACATTCAAATAGGGGACATTTGGTGGAGATCTTACCAAGCAGTGGTTCCTCCCTTTTTCTGTTTTATTTCAAACTCCTTTAATAATAATATAATAGTAATTTCATAATAATCCCTTATATCGTCTTGGTAGTTTTTCCACAAAAGTTTACTGTTTTGTGATTTTTAAGTTAAAAATATGTTATATCAATGTTATTAAAATCATATCTTAAGCTTATTTCACAATCTTTAAATATCATTTTGCTTTTAAGTATGTTATAGATTATGCTATTACAGTTTTCCCAATTTTTCTTCTTAATCCCCCCTCTGCCCTGCACCTGCAACACTCCAGAATTCCCCCCTTTAGTTCATGTTCATGGATTGTACATACAAGTTCTTTGATTTCTGTTTTTTATACCTGTCTCCATCTACTTTATGCCTACCAATTATGCTTCTTATTCCCTGTACCTTCTGTCCCCAAATCTTCTCCTTTTCCCCACTGAAAACCTTCCATGTGATGTCCATTTCTGTGATTCTGTTCCTGTTCTAGTTGTTTGCTTAGTTTGTTTTTTCATTTTTTTAAGTTCAGTTGTTGATAGTTGTGAGTTTGTTGTCATTTTACTGTTCACAGTTTTTTATCTTCTTCTATTTCTTAGATAAGTCCCTTTAATGTTTCATATAATAAGGGCTTGGTAACAATGAACTTCTTTAACTTGTCCTTATCTGGGAAACACTTTATCTGCCCTTCTATTCTGAATGATAGCTTTGCTGGATAAACTAATCTTGGATGTAGGTTCTTGCCTTTCATGATTTCAAATACTTCTTTCCAGCCCCTTCATGCCTGCAAGGTTTCTTTTGAGAAATCCACTGATAGTCTTATGTGAACTCCTTTGTAGGTAACTCTCTCCTTTTCTCTTGCTGCTTTTAGAATTCTCTCTTTATCTTTCATCTTGGGTAACTTAATGATGATGTGCCTTGTGTGTTCTCCTTTGGGTCCAACTTCTTCGAGACTCTCTGGGCTTCCTTGACTTCCTGGAAGTCTATTTCCTTTGCCAGATTGGGGATGTTTTCCTTCATTATTTGTTCAAATAAGTTTTCAATTTCTTGCCATTGTCCTTCTTGTTCTCGCACCCCTATAATTCGGATATTGGAATGTTTTTAGGCTATCCCAGAGGTTCCTAAGCCTCTCTTCACTTTTTTGAATTCTTGTTTCTTCATTCTGTTCCAGTTGGATGTTTATTTTTCCCTTTTGTTCCAAATCATTGCTTTGAGTGCTGGTTTCCTTCCTATCACTGTTGGTTCCCTGAATACTTTGCTTTATTTCACTTTGGGTATCCTTCATTTGTTCTGTCATTTTGTGACTGAGCTCAATCAGTTCTGTGAGCATCTTGATTACCAGTGTTTTGAGTTATTCTACATCAGATAGATTGGCTATCTCCTCATCACTTAGATCTTTCTCTGGAGTTTTGCTCTGTTCTTTCATTTGGGCCATATTTCTTTGTCTTAGTGCACCTATTAAGTTGTAAGGGGGTGGGGCCTTATGTATACTCCAGGGCAGAGCAACCCTCTTGCTGCGTTGTGGCATTGTCTATGGGGGAGGGGTCAGAGAGGGAACAATGCATCTCGCTTGCTGGGCTCTAGTCCCACTTTCCAACAAACTCTCTTGTGAGACTGTGGGTTTCTCCCACCATGGCAACCCTTGCCGTAGTCCACAGTCAGCTTTGAGTCTCAGTTTCCCGTTCAGCCAGCCCCATCTGCACAGTCAGGCTGATGTTTTTAAAGCATAATTATTTTACTCCCTGGCTTAAAATCATTTAATTATTTTCCATTGTATTTAAAATAAAACTCACACTCTTCAACTTGTTGTATGAGAGCTGCAGTATCCGGCCCTGCCCACCTCCATCAGTTCCTAGAATCTTTGGGGCTCTTTTTAGCTTGAGGGCCTCTGGACTGTCTTCTTCTCTCAGAGCTTTATGTGGCTGACATCTTCTCACACTTCATATATTCACTAAAATGTTTTCTACTCACAAGGGTTTTCCTTGACCACCTTACCTAAAATACTGCCCCCTCCACCTACTCTTTATGATAGCCCCTTTTTGATCACCTTTACAGCACTCACCATAGTAAGCAGTGTATAGATTTTTAACTTAACACTTACCATGTATCTTGCTCACTGGAATCCAGGTCCCAGCAGTGGAAACCCCAGCTGTCTTGTGCCCCATCCAATTCCTAGGGTCTGGCTCAGTGCTTCACACAGAATAGGCTGTACATAAATACTAGTTCATGAGGAAATGGATGAATGAATAATGGCTTTCTTTCTCTTGACTCTCCATAGGCCTTTCATCACTGAACCCTTCCCCACATCCAAGAGCATTCTCCTGGAAATTCAATCCTGCACCAGGTCCTGCATTGACTCATTGAGGCAGAAATGGGTTCCCTTCCAAACTGCAGATGTAGAGTTAATATCTCAACATGCAAAGTTCAAAACTTCCTGCCTTTGCTGCCAGCTTAGAAAAGCACCAGTGCTGATGGGAATGCCTCCTGGGTTTGGTTTGGTTTTTTAAATTTTAAATCTAAGTCAAAGTTTCCCTCTCTTTATGCTCTGCATATTCCTCTCCCTTTCATGATAGCTCTGGGCCAAGACTAACTACTGCCTTGGTTTTATTTCTTACATGTTACACAGAAATGCTTTTGATAAGAGATAAAGAAGACTGAAAGAGCTGGTGTGTTACCTGCCTACCAAGTAAGGTCTCAGCAGGGGTTGGACCTTTCTGATTCCAGCTCAGCCAAAAAGGATGGCAAAAATAAAATGAATATGAGCAGGTAAGACAGGATATTGAATATTAATATAATAATGTGCTCCCCTAACAAGACTTAAGAGCAGATCTCTGCTGGTTTCATTTCTATTTCCAAAGTGTTTCAAATTTATTTATTTTCAAAATAATCCTAATGAATTGAAATGAGTGAGATATCTGTTTGTAAAATATGTATTTAAATTCAGTATTTAATCTAACCATTAGCTGATATTCTCATTTCTCCATTTATGTTGATTACAATCCATTTACTGTATGTGTGTACAGTGTGATTTATGGTGGTTCAACATTTATTGGATATGTATTTTATGCTGGGTAATAAAAAATTAGCCATGAGGAATCCAAAGATGAATTAGACCTACCCTACCTGAAGGAAATTCAGAGGTCAGACAAACATGTAAACAATTAATTAAAACAGTGTGATGCCTGCAATGGTAGTAGTGTGTGCAAGAGAGGGAGCAGGTACTATGTATTGCACATGAGAGAAATATAAATAATCTGTGGCCAGAGATCGAACTGTGGCAGTGTTAACCTAAAAATGATAAACTTTTCAAAGTGAGAGGCAACAAGCATTTATTTGAGATCAGAAAGAATAACTATTTGGGAGGCATTGATTGAGGCAGAAACCCAAAGAGTGTTCTAATTAGGAGACAGAGGCAATGGGTGTTTGCAAGAATGGGAAGGGGAACAATCCCACCAGTATAAGGAAGACATTTCTATTGGTGCAGGTAACATAATGTAGTGATGCCAATTCTAAACAATGTGTTCAATTTTCAGTTCAGTAGTCATAATAACTGCATTCTTATTGTTTTTTCAAACAGTTCTTTGAGACACAACATTGCTTTAGGCCCAGTCCACAGGTTAGTTTCCCCTGTTTTAACATTTCAAAGGCATAAGATGTACAAAGCAGTTTCTCTGGGATGGCAGCTCTAGTTCCATTTGAAAGTGGTTTCATTTATATTATTTTTTACAGCAGTTTGTAAACATGGTCCCTGGATCTTTTGAGAATTCTCCTTTTGAGAGAGATCTGTATCCCCTGCCACTGAACCTGGGCTCTGTAACTGCTTGACTGATATAGAAAACCATGGAAGTGACACTGTGCCAGTTCTCAAGCCTTAAGAAACTGGCAGCTTCTACTTCTTGTCCCTTAGTTTGCTTGCTTTTGGAAGCTGACTATATACATAAAGGAAGCCTGAAGTAGCCCACCTGGAGAGAATAAATATGGCCCTCAGATTTTATGATGAGAGAGAGAGAGATGCTGGCCAGTCCTCTGCCGCTTTTGTCGAGACTTTTGCAGCTTCATCTACAGCTTGACTGAGCTCCACCAGAAAGTTCTGCTGCTCTCACTGGGGTCTCATGATGGAATTGAGCCAGCAAGTAGGTAGGGTAGGAGTCATCTAAATGCTTCTCAGGGACAATGGGGTGGCTGACCTCTTTCCTTCTCCACTTAGTCTCAGGGTCTTTCCATAGGGCTGCCATCGCTGCCAGGGTGAGAGAAAGATGGTTCTGTAAGTGCTGAGAGAACTACAAACTAGATTCAACTGCTAATACTTGAGTAAACTGCTGTTGTGTGAGTGGCAAAATGAATCTGGGATGACAGTACAGGAACAGGAAGCAAATAGGGAGGAACCAGCAGCCACTTCCACCTCCAAAGCACCATACCTTCCTCTGGTACCCACTACTGGCAGAGTCTATCGGTAAAGATGTTGGCAAAGCAAAAGTGTGGTTTGTAGAGTCCTAGCCCTGATACCATAAAATAACGTGCAAGTGGACTTGAGAGGAGTGGGTTCGGAGATAATAGCTTAATAATGGCACATTTAACAAGACTTTGAAAATAAAGTTGACATCAAAATCCCTCCCCTCCAAATCATACCATTAAAAAACACTCATTTGGGAAAATGTTTTGAATTCAACCGCTTGCTTTTTATATTAAGCCATTGCCTTGGTACTGAAAAGGAAAAATGTGTTACATTATTATTGGAAAGCCTGCATTCAAGTACTACAAATCTGTCTTCAAGTTCATTTAACAAAGTGACATTTAAATTACTAAGAAGAATGGAATAAACTCTATGTTATTTGCACTCTCCTAATAGACTGGGATGAAATTGTTCTGGGATCAGCAACTGATTAAGCTGATTATATACCTCATACATGTAGGATGTGGTTTTCAACTGGTCACAATCAAAATACAATTTACTTCTGTTAGTATAATAATGTAGATGCTATAAAAGGCATCTCTTGGTGTTTTCCACTTATATTTCTCCTACTTCCAGCACAGTGTTCTCACAGCCTCACTCTATCTTCTCTCTGCCTTCAACTCCACATTATTACCTGGGATTCTGGGGACTTTTCTGGACAGACCCAGTAAGGAAACTCTGATGCATGATGGGAAGGGAGGGACCCAGTTTCTGGGCTGCTGGGAAATCCTGTAACACATGCTAACCTGAAAAGTGAGTCAAAGGTGGCTGGTTCCTGAAGAGGTATTGACGAAAAAGGTGTCAACCAGCAGAGCAGCTCAAACAGCGCCAAATGGAAATAAAAATACCAACCAAAGAAAAGGCATTCTCTGTGTGCACCTATTCTAAAAGCAACATGGGCACAAGGGCAGAAGTCCCTGTGGGCAGTGGTTGATCAAAAAGGAAGAAAACT
>VMDR010022192.1:0-16353 GCA_007922815.1 Macrotus californicus
TCCCTGTACATTTTTCTTCATTTCCCTTATTGTATCCTTCATTTGTTCATCTAATTTGCGACCAAATTCAACCAAGTCTGTGAGCATCCTGATTACCAGTGTTTTGAACTGTGCATCTGATAGGTTGGCTATCTCTTCGTCGCTTAGTTGTATTTTTTTCTGGAGCTTTGATCTGTTCTTTCATTTGGGCCATTTTTGTCGTCTTGGCGCGCCTGTTACGTAGTAAGGGGCGGAGCCTTAGGTGTTCACCAGGGCAGGGCGGCCATGTCGCTGCGTTGTGACGCTGTTTGTGGGGGAGGGGTCCGAGAGGGAACAATGGAGGCCGCTCCACTCCCTGCCGGTTTCCAGTCACTTTCCGCACTATCCACAGTCTAACGGGGCCCCTCTGGTGCCGGCTCCAGTGCCGATCCCCGGTGGGAGGGCTGTGTACGCTCCGGGACCCTGTGGGTCTCTCCAACGAGCTCTCCAATGAGGCCGGGAGTTTCTCCTGCTGCCGCCGCCTCAATCCCCACAAGAGTTTTCAATCAGAGGCTTTGAGGCTTCACCTCCCCGAGCTGGAGCTCTGGGTTTCAGGGTCCGTCCGGCTCCCGAGCCGTTCCTCCCGTTTATCCTCACGAGGGAGTGGGACGCCTGGTCCTCAGCCACCACCTCTCCCGGCCAGCCGTGCCTTTCCCCGGTCCGCCAGCCGCCGCCCGCCACGCGAGTCCTCTCCGCCCCTCCTACCGGTCTGGATGTATGTTTCTTAGTTTCTTGGTTGTCGAACTTCCATATGCTTCGATTTTCTGTCAGTTCTGGTTGTTTTTTGTTTTAAAATTCGTTGTTGTCCTTCTTTGGTTGTGCGAGGAGACACAGTGTGTCTACCTACGCCGCCTCCATCTTGGCCGGAAGTTCTAGATTAGGTCATTTTTTAAGAGGATGTTCTCAGTATTGAGGGTTAAGCAGGTAGGGGCTAGTGTCTTAGAATGCAGGAAGAACAAGAGAGGGAAGTATTAAGTAGGATGTATTGGGACTCAAAGGAAAATGGGGTGTTTCTGGCAGCAAAGTGGATATAGTCAGGATATGAAGGTGGCTGAGGTTCCTCCCTCCCCTTTAACTTGTTTTCAAGTAGGTGTGTCAGCAGAGTAGAAAGCTCTGAATCCTTAAACGTAGGCTCTTTTTAAGTCAAATGGCATTAGTGGCCTTTTGCTGGCACTTGAGTTTCAGCCTGAACACTGAAAAGCATATATGCTAACTGCAGCATGGACAAGGCTCCAGAGAGAGGAAGGGAGAGTGTCCACCTGTCTACTGCCCTATACTGTCCCTCCCCAACCACAGAGAATAAAGCTGGGCAGGGACAACAAACTGCCCATGAGACCTTGTTCACCTGACCCTCCCTGAGAAACTGGCCTGTGCTGGGCTTGGGGAAGTCACTTCCAAATATTCATTGATGGAAGTGGGAGGTTAACCAAGAATTAACTGACTTAAATAAACTCTCCGCCGAACAATTTAAAGTGGCATGGTAAACAACAAAAGTAACCCATGAGGAATCTGCTTTCTTCGAAAGTGCTCCAAAGAGTCCTAATAATAGTCCCAAGCAGGTCAGTCAAGAACTGCATTTTCTCACGAGAACAGCGATCATATTTTATGAACCCCAAACCTGTACACTTGGTTGGCCACTGAGATAGAATATCTGAAATTGTAACTGTCCTGGAATATTTGAGACATATAGTCACCCTGCCCCACATCTCGATGGGATGCCTGTGACCTTCCTTTTTTCCCTTTTTGGCTGTGGTCTCAGGGAAGTAAGTCTCTCAAAATATCCTAATACTTGGTCTCCACAAAAAGGGCTATTAGATCTGGTCTATGTCTTCACTCCTATAAACCAGGAATGCAACAGAACTTTCTTAGGAAGCCATAATAGCTGCCATTTATTGAGTATTTACAACATAATGGGCCATTTATACAACATTACCTCACTTAATCTTTTAAACCACCGTTTAAGACAAGTTTTATTTTTCCCACTTTCAGTTGGAACAATAGAGTCTGGGAGCATTTAAGGGCCTGGGCTATGGAAGCTTCTAAAGCTGATAAGTGGTGAAACCAAGACTCAACCCAAGTCCCCACACACTTTTCCCTATTCCACGCTGCTTCAAACCCTTACCATCTCTCCTGAAGGAGTACCTGAAGATATCTTCAGAAACAAATTCCCCATTAAGCTGCCATGTAAATCTCACAGACTCCTTTCCATAGAAATGGAGCTGCAGTCTTAGCTATTTATTTCTGGTACTGCTTCTTCAGAGTGAAAGTTCTAACCAGACACCCCAGGAGGAAATGTGGCCAGACATTACAACAGGCAACAGTGGGATCACAGTCAGGACATTTCTATGAATCCTTTCCTTCCCTTGCACAGCCTTCAGATGACAAATGATAAACAATCAGAATCAAGGAAGGCTCCCAGCAAAATAAAACCTGACCTCAGCCTAGCAAACATTCACTTCAGTCATCTAGGTTCCCCAGGTTTATGACTTAAGGAAGCAACTGCACCCGAGGCTCCTGAGCCTGTTGTTTGCTTTCCATGCCTCAAAGCCCCAGCTTGTGAATCATCTCTGGGAGCTCAGACTGGGAAAGGCACTGGCCTTCCTTTCCCATCTAATAGGGAATTAATTAATTTCATCATGCTACTTATCCTGGTTATCAGTTCACACATGTGCCTTAGATTGCTTCTCAACATTCAGTCAAAGTGGTTTCCAGGTACACTGAAAGTCCCAGACTCAATTTCAGGATTAAGATTAAAACAGCAAAGATATACTCAGACCTGAGCCAGAAGAAAGATCCACTATTAATCACAGTCCTCTTATAATACTTCATATCCATGGAAATCATACTTATTATTTGCTTACCTACATGAAGCCCATCTCCTTTTCAGAGCCCTGTATGGCAATATGTGAGAGCTGGGAGCATTATTGTCTATTGCCAGTCCATTGAGTATCCCACAAGGTAGTAGGGACAGTGATGCCTCACAGACCCATCCTCCAGCTGCTGTGAGTAGTGGCTGCTAGTGGCTCACAGCTGCCCCTTCTTAGGAGAGTGGCCCTTAGCTGATGAGAGCCACCTTGCCTGGGACATTAGGGCCACCTTCTTCCCAGGGGCAGCTCCCAGGGATTGACTGACTGATATAGCATATAAACCATACCCCCCACCCCTGTAGATCAGAGCAAAGTTAGACTCTCTCTGCGACCACACTGTAGCTCTGCAATGTTCCCTTCCCCATTCTGCTTCCTTTACACCCAGTAAATCCCACACATTGGAATCCTTGTCTCAGTTTCCACCTCTAGGGAACCCAACTTAAGACACAGTTAGAAACAAAGATAAGCAGTAGCACAAAACCCTGCAATGAGGCATCCCATGATAATAAGATTCTCGGTGTAATGCAATTAGTGATGGGTTGTGCTTTCAAAAATGACCAAGGTAAATTTCTTATTTGGGGAGAAGGAATGGAAGAAATGTGGAGGGGAAGGAGAGGCTGGGTAGGGAAACTGCAGGCAACCATGTCTCAGCAACTGACACAGGGAGGAGGAAGAGAGTTACTTCCCTGAGTCCCCAGTATTCTCCTGGCCCAGTCTCCCCTGATAGGCCAATGAAAGAGATTCCTGGAATATCCAGCCATGGGACCTAGTATTGATCCTATTAATATTTAAGCCAGAAAGGGACACTAGAGAATGTCACCAGAGACTGCTAGGATGGTCTCAGATCACACACACACACAGTCCTGGAACTCTTGGCCAAGTAGCTATGTAGACTTAATGGGCATGGCATTATAAATGTTTGAATTCTTTTTTGGTCCTCACTTGCATACTATGAGGCAGCTTTAATGTATCAGGGTGAAGGCTGCTACATTCAAAATGGACAATAATTATAACCTCACCAATTTTCACTGTAAAATTTTCTAAATCTATCCAAACACAGGGAGAAGTTTAATATGAGCTTTCAATGTGTCAGCAGGTTAGAAAGCATCACTTAGCTGTCCAGAATGTCCAAAGAGAGAGAACATCAAGCTAAAAGATAGTTATTTCTACACTGCTGTAGTCTGAGTAAGCTCAAAGCTAGGATCTCTTTCATGTTTCTCCTCAATCACTCTGATCTAACCACCATGGAAGCCTGGACTTGGCTGAACATCTTGTTTCTCCAGCTGCTCAGGAGACTATCAAATTGGATCTGTGGCTAAGCAACATTATAGCAATATGGCCTGTGTCATTTGTCATTTGGTATCCCCAAAACTAGACATCACAGATGAGTGCCAAATCATGCCATGAAAAGTGTGTTAGTCTATACCAAGTTGAATGGATGGCAGGAACCTCTTGACTGTAACACCTTAAGTTGCAAAATAATGTGGTATTGGACACCCCAAGCTTTGAATTATACTTTATGAGAACAGTTCCGACTCTGCAACCTTGGGGAAAGGCAAGATTTTATCAGTGGATGAATCATGTAGAGGCAGGCATGGGAGGTCACCAAAGGGATAGCTCTCTGCCTCCTCTAAGATCCCCGCAGAGACAAGACCAACAAAGTTTGGGGTAGAAGATGATGCCACAGAAACAAGAGATCTCATACTCTGCTGCTGGCATTTTTACTGAACAACCACCTTGGAGAATAATTTGGCAGTATCTAAAACGCTGAAGAGGAACAAACCCTTGGACCCAGAAATTTCATTTCTAGATATATATCCTAAAGCAATGTTTGTCAATGCTGGTTGCACATTGGCATTATCTGGGGGAACTTTTAAAAATACAGCTGCCTAATTCCCACCCCCTGTGATTCGGATTTAATTGGGCTGGCTGTGGGCTGGCTGGGAATTTTAAAAGCTCCCCAGGCAATTCAAATGTGTAGAAAAGGTTGAGGTCCACTGCCTAGAGACATTCTCCCTTATGTCAGAAGGACATTTGACAATTGTTTGTGGCAGAACTGTTTACAGGAGCAAGAAATTGGGAGTAACCTAAATATCCATCAATAGGCGAGTGCATAAATAAATTGCACTGTATTCCTTTATAGCATTCCTCAGGGTGGTGAAAGATGAATACAGCAGAGCCATGTATATCAATGTTTAACTCATAAAACAAGTTACAGAATGATATATACAATATTCTATGATTTATGTGAATTTTGAAACACGTCAATATTGTTTTTGAATATATACATATGTAGTAATAAGATTAAAACATATTGAGAAGATGATAGACACAAAAATGAGGATAATAGTTACCACTGGGGAGAGAGGGAAGGTAATCAGATTAGTCAGGGAACATAGGGGCTTTCAATTTTAACTGTAATACTTTATTTCTTAAAACAAATATAAAGCAAGCATGGGAGAAATTTTAGCTCTGATAGAATTGGATGGTGGGTACATGGCTATTATGTTATTCTCTGTTTGAAAACTTCCATAATAAATGTTTAAAGCTATAGATTATAAAAGTGATCAAACTGATAAAGTGACTCAACATAGGCATAAGCCTCAAATTAATCACAAACTCAACAGTACAGAGAGCAGACACAGTAATTCCACAAAAGTACTGAAGCTAAACAAAACCTTGAAAAGCCTGGCTAGTATGTCTCAGTGCACTGAGTGCTGGCCTGCGAACCAAAGGGTCGCTGGTTTGATTCCCAGTCAGGGCACATGCCTGGGCTGTGAACCAGGTGCCCAGTAGGGGGTGCACGAGAGGCAATCACACATTAATGTTTCTCTCCTTCTCTTTCTCCCTCCTTTCCCCTCTCTCTAAAAATACATAAATAAAATATTTTTTAAAATCTTGAAAATAGTTTATTATTTAGGGTTTATTAAGTCTCCAGAGAAACTCGAAGACATTGGTTGCCTACTATCAAATGCTGCCATGTGTATTTAAAACAAAACAGTGCCTGTCAAAGGAAACGAACAGGGTACTGCACATTTTGCTTGTTCCCATCCATTCAGTGAGCATTTCTTTTTTGAGAACCTATTGTGTGCCTGGCCCTGAATGAGGTATAGGGTTTCCCTATTATCTCTTCCCTATCATGAACCCAAATGACCATGAGTTTCCCTTTTCATTGGTAAGAGTTCACAAAACTGTGCTATGAACCACAGAAATGATTTTTCTTATGCCAGGGTTTTCCCATTTTGGTTTAAGGGCATCAGATGTCTCCAATTATCTGTACAGAAGGTTGTGGAATGAAAGAAAAAAAAGGCCTGCAAACAAGCTTACCTTTAAGAGATAAATATATGTGGAAAATGGAACCGTGCTGGTAGAGGGAGGGCAGTGACCGGAAGGAGACAACAATCCTGCAAAATTCAGTAAATCAAGAAAGGGTTTGGGAAAGCTACAAAGGTTGAAATGAGTATTTCAATCAGGCTAATTAAATAGTATCTAGAAGAATGGGTGATGTGTGCCATTCATTTTGGTCTAACAGCTTGTTGCCAAACCAGTTCTCCTGGTGGGGCATTTGGCAGCATTCTTTTTGGTATATGCTTGCCAAGATACTCATTGACCTAGTCCTTTGTTAAGTCACTGGAGCTTTGGTCCCTCTGTCCCCAAAGCAACAGAAATTTCTGTCTGGGTTTGAAATGTGTAACTGGACCAATCTAAACCACTTTCTCTTACCTTTGGAAACTCCCATGTAACCGCTATTTTTGGTCCTGAAAACGGGTCAAAAACAAATTGGTGCCAAATTTGTTTGAGAAGGAGGGAGGCAAATGGAAGGAGGGTGTCATCAAGGAATCAGTGCGAATCAGGGGTCCTTGGAGGAAAAAAACGAGGACACAAACCTAGCACTGGCCCAGATCCATTCCTTACGTTCCCCTACTCTGCTGGCCATCACAGGGAGGGCTCACCCCTGCAGGCGTCACTTTCCAGGGCCATTGGCTTCCAGTTAGGTTCAGCCAATGGAAGACACTGAGAGGAGACTGGAGGGCAGGAATAGGGAAGAAGTAAGGGTATTTCCTCTGTTCACCCTTAGCTCATGGCCATGTCTCCTCTGGGGTTCCAACTCCCACCAGGCTGGCTCACCATTGTCCCAGCCTCTACAAGGAGCCTAGAGCCCTTGAATTCTGGTAGCTTCATTCCTTTCCTCTGTCCCTCCAGCTTAAGTGATAGCAGGTTCCTGCCATCGTTAAGCTCTGGCTTATCTCACCATTCTCTGTTTGGCTTCTTAGCTCTTCCATGGTCAGTGTAACCAATTCCCTGTATTAAATTCTCTCTGTGTGAAATATGTAGAGTGGTTCCATTTTCCTGGTTAAAAGCTAAATGGTACAGACATTTTAAGGCAGCTGTATTCCAATGGGTTTACACTTATATGTTACTCTTGGCTGATATATGCCAATAAGGTATTTGGTTTTGAGTCAGAAGACCTAGGCTCATATCTCTGCTCTAACACTGCCTAGGAGTGTAACATTGGACATTTACATAACTTTTCAAAGCCTCAATTTTCTCACTTTTAAAATGGACATAACCATGTCTGCTGGGAAGCTTAGATGAATGATGTATAGGAAAGAGCATATACATCTGTAGAATGCTAAATAAACCTAAGCAAGTATTATTGTACTATCAGCAATACTGTTGTTACTAAGTTTTTGCTCTATGGGTAACACTGTAATAAAATGATTCATTTAATAAATATGAAATCTTTGCTCTGTCCTATCCACTCATCTCTAAAGGACAATTTTTATAAGATATTTTAGAGTGAATATTTCCCTTTCTTTTACAGAAATATTTACCTTGTAAATACACAACCAGAGCAAGATAGAATTGGGATTGCTGAGCTCTGTTGAAAAAGCCCCAGGTAAATACGATGTGTCATGTAATGGATGTGAGGCAAGACTGGGGAGTGTTGTGGGAAGACGGCAGTGAGGAACATTCACCTTGTTCATCACTATTCCCTCCATGATCTAGAGGGATTCTAAACAATGGACCGCACAGGTTGGAAAAAGTGAATTTAAAAATAAGAATGGCCCCAAACTGTCTGACTACACTTGAGCTGAAATGACTAGAGCTTTCTGGTCTATGGTTCCAACAAAAAGAAGTGGACATGACCATCAGAAGTTGTAACACCCAGGGCCAAAGTAGGAACTTGTGCATGTAATGTAATTCTAGCGGCACACATATATGCAACATTTTGTTTAAAGATTTCCTCCACCAGTCTTCTGACATCTAAAAAGGCCTTTACTGTACAATCAAGGACCCAACATTTTTAGGGAATGAATTGCTTTGTGATAGCTGATATGGGGTGTGTCTGGGGAGGAGGATCTTAGAAGACAGGGCGTGTGATGCCCCAGAAGGAGAAGGATCTCATGGAAAGGGAGAAAAGATGCAAAAGTAAGGGACTGGAAGCAGCAAAACCGAGCCTCCCACTTCACAAGTTTTCCAAGTGCTCTACATGATTATGACCAAACAAGAGGGGAAAAGATTTCCAAAACAAGTCAAAATTATCAAAAGTCAAAGTTATCAGAACCTTTGAAATATGAATAAATATCATTCCCTCATATTTTGAAAAGACAGCCACGTGGAATGACCCTAGGAGTTATCCTGAATATGCTCTGTACTCCACACCAGAGTCATTGCTTCTTTTACTCTTTCCATGCTGCTGGGAGATATGCCTCGTTTGGCCCAATTTTCAGATGGTAAAACAGAGGCCTACAGAACCAATAAATGGGAAACCCAGAGTTCACAGCCAGGATGCATAGACAGAGGTGAGTGTGCTTCCCTGCCTAGCTCTGTCCTCCTGGTTGGTAAGGCCTTTGAAATCAGAGCAGAAAGCTCTTCCTGGTTGGCCTTCTTACTCTTCCAGGTTAAGGAGGTAAATCAGTTCTCCTTAAACTGTGAAGTACCTACAGAATCACCTGGGAATCTTGTTAAAATGCATATTCTAATGCAGTAGGTTGAGGGTATGGCCTGACATTCTGGATTTCCAGGCAGCCTCCAGAAGACATCACTGCTGTGGTTCAGGGGCTCCATTTTGAGTAGCAACATCCTATGCCTCCAGGGCCTACTTTCCTTCTTTCAGGCACTCACTCATTCAAAATATATTGCATTTGCTAAGCACTTACTATATGCCAGGCAGTGTGCTGGGAGCTAGGGATGCAGCCATGCAGCCATGGACAGGTAGACAAAGCCTGTTTCTCATGGGGTAAAAAGAGACAGAAAACATATGTAGAAGTGAACAAATAAATAATACCTTATCAGATCTCTGTTGGAAAGTGCAGGATATACAGTGACTGGAGATCAGGTTCTCCGATACTGATCCATGAGTGGAACCAAGTGTTACTAATGGCACTTCTGAATCAAGCCTCCAGCAATCCATAAAGATTTGGTGGCCCATCTGCTATATATAAGTCAAAGTATGAGGTGAAATAATATAATGTCTGGGATTTGCTTCAAAATAATATGTCAGGGGGAAGTGGGTGAGGGTATAGGTGAAACAAAACTGGCTGTGAATCAGTAACAGTTGAAGCTAGGTGATGGGTACCTGGGGGAGGTTCATCATATTTTTCTGTTTATTATATGTTCAACATTTTCCAGAATTTTTAAAAACAATTAAAATATATAAGTGGTTTTAACATAGTACCTGGCCTCAAAGAACTTACAAACTGTCATACAGCCTGATTCTACATCAGGGGTCCTTAACTTAGAATTCAAAGGACTTGAAAGGGAATTTTACATTTTATTTCATTTACCTATAACTCAAATGTAGCATTTCTTTCCATTATTAATGTAGGCAACAAACCATACTAGTATGAACATGGCCTGTTATTCTGTCACCAACAGAAACCACAGGCATTTTCATATCATAGTAACTGTCCTTATAGGCATCTCAAAACATCACTCATTTAAGCTTTTAGCTACATGTTAATAATTAGTGGCTTAATAAAAAACTCATATTTTACCATAGCACCAATTCATATTTTAATATTTAATAATAACTATTGTTTAGCAACTATATTTAATAACAGTTGCTCTGTTGTAAATCTGTATACAGTATTTTTATATTTTCAAATTTTAGTCTTTGGTCCAGGTTTCACCCATCCACCACAGGGGTTTAGGTCATGAAAAAGGTTATGAATTCCAGCTGTAGGTCAGGTTTCCAGGACACAGAGCCACAGCATACCACCACCTGCCCAGGCAGCGCTGCCACGCCCCTGCACACCTCTAGCAGGCCTCTGCTGCCTGTAGCATCAATAAATCTCCCATCCCTCCCCCCCAAAAAATGTGGGTCCTTCTTCCCTCAAGCCGAAATGTCATCCTGACTACAGCTCTCAGAATGGGGAAAAAGGGCTGGGAGCATTTGAAGTTTCTAGAATCATGAAGATAAGCCCTGAGTCTCATTTAAAAACATTGGGCTGTGGGCCAAATAAAAGTCACATTCTTCTCTCTTGGTCTTTCCTGCATCATTTGTGCCTTATCTATGAGAATCTCTGCCTGCAACAGAAACTCTTAAATGACAGGAGTATATCAGTGAGATTCTGACAGGAGAGAAGATGGAAGGAGGGAGGGCAGGGGTGGGTAAGATGGCAGAAGAACACGGGTGAGGAGAAATACATTCACCAGACTTCTGCATGCATGATGTTTTCCAAACTGGTTGCAAAGGTGGGAGCATACAGGGGGGTGGGCAAAAGTAGGTATAGTTGTTAGTATGGAAAATGCTAAAATAATCATTAAATAATAATACAAGAATAAACTCCATTTCGCATACTCACAACTGTGAACCTACTTTTGCCAACCTTGTATTGGCACAACATTCCTTGCTGATGAGCAGCAGCAAGCACCAGGTTATATTCACAGCTATTGCTCTACATTTTATTTGGGTTTTGAGAACTTGCAGTTCCTTTCAGTTCCCCCAATCCGGTAGCTTTGTATCCTCTCATAGCTTTGGGGTGAAAATGTTGCACACACCCAGACACTTGATTAAAATTTTAATTTCCAGCTGAGGCTCTAGTGTCTCCACACTATCCAAACACCCTTGGGGCTGTGCTTTCTCCCAGGTTCAGGAGACAGAGACTTGTGGCTTGCGTACACCTGTTAACTCGGCCTAAAGAGCCCCGATCACTTCCCCTTGCCTTTCATCAAGGACTAAAATTACAGCCACTGAGCTGGACTCGCCCTTCTGAGCATGTAACTAGACACCACGGGACAGACTCAGCTTCCACAATTCTCTGAAAAAGAAGAAAGCCAAGGAAGGGTGCACAGGGGAGGGGACACTTGGGGACATGCCATATCATGAGAAACTAAGGACTTCGAGACCGTGAGAACTAATGCACAGCCATTTCACCATGGCATCAATCCCATGCCAAGGAACCAGGGCACAAATCCCCTAGCCATAAAATAAAAAAAGTAAAGTAAAAGGCTGCCCTGTAGGCTGAGATCCATAAATAAGAAGCCTCCTAAGGATGCAAGGCAAAATTATAAAGCAAAAAATGCTTGATAACTGCTGAGAGGCTCCTCATTCATAGAGGAGGAATTCCTGCCTGAAGTAAGGTCCAGGACTGCATATTGGCTTTGCCACTACCCAGCTGTTTGAATTGGGCAAGTCCCTAACTTCTCTGAACCTCACTGTCTTCATCCATAGTAACTAGAGAGAGCAAGACCTTCCCTACCTGGGCTTCCACAAAAGTTAAATAAGCCATTATCTCTGCTAGCATGTTGCAGAGTTTAAGGTGTTCCAAAGATGGTAAGCACACTTTTTGCTATCTCAGAGTGGTGAAGAGAGTAGTGGTTCAAATCAGACTTTCAGGTGTGAATCCTGCCTGGTTTAGCTACCTCCTAGACTCATATCCTCCAGCAGGTTCAGCAGTAACTCTGTGTCTCAACTTTCTTACCTGTAAAATGAAACTTAAACATTACAGCACCTACCCCATAGGGTTGCCATGATGGTTAAATGAGTTTATTCAGGTAAAATGCTTAGAGTAGTGTCTGCCACAGAGTAACATCCAATAAGTGGTAGTTTTTATGAGAGACTGGACTGGTGTTCAGTGATTATTCATTTCACTCATGGTCCCACTGAGGACAGAGTATACTTCACCACCCATGGATTTTGAGCTTGGCCATATGACTTGCTTGGCCAAGGGGAAGTTGGAAAATGTAATGTGAGCTAAAGCTTTACATGTGCTTGTGCTCTGAGCCTGGCCTTCTTGTGCTTCTTCCATTGCCATGAAAAGAATATACTCTGGTTAGCCTACTGGTCCCAGAAAGACAAAAGCCATGTGGAGTCGACTGGAACCAAATCTGAAGACAAGAGCCAAGCCAGACTAGATTAGCCAACTTGTACTAATGCAACTCAAAGCAATCACCATAGCTGATGTGCAAAATTAAAAGCTTGAGAACTACTGTTTGATGCTACTGAATTTTAGGATTATTTGTTACACAGCCATGGCTGACTAATAGTTATTACCATTATTTTTACAATCTAGCTCCAGCTTGGACATTTGGGCAGTTTTAATTCTAAATCTTTTTGTATCATTTTTCAATTGTTATTCTATTATAGTTGTCCTAGTTTTCCCCCTTTTGCCCTCCTCCGCCCAGCCCACTGCCCACTCCCAAAGTCAATTCCCACACTGTTATCCATTTCTGTGAGTCATTCATACATGTTCTTTGACAAGCCCTTTCCCCTTTTTTCTTTATCACTTTTATTGTTGTCTGAATAAAATTGTCTCCATTTTCCCACAACTTTCCCCTGCCCCACTGATCCCCACCTCACACCCTCCATCCCTCCCCACTTTGGCTTTGTCCATGGGTCCTTTTACATGTTCCTTGATGACTCTTTCCTTCTTTTCCCATTGTCCCCTCCCCTGTGGTTACTGTCAGTTTGTTCTTTATTTCAATGTGTCTGGTCATATTTTCCTTGCTTGTTTGCTTTGTTGATTATGTTCCAATTATAGGTGAGATCATGTGATATTTGTCTCTCACTGTCTGGCTTATTTCACTTTAGCATAATACTCTCTAGATCCATCCATACTATTGCAAAGGATAGGAGCTCCTTCCTTCTTCCTGCTGCGTAGTATTCCATTGTGTAAATGTACCATGTTTTTTTGATCCACTCATTGAATGATGGGCACTTAGGTTGCTTCCAGCACTTGGCTATTGTAAATTGTGCTGCTATGAACATTGGGGTGCATAGGTTCTTTTGGAGTGGTGTTTCAGGGATCTTAGGGTGTAATCCCAGCAGTGGAATTGCTGGGTCAAAAGGCAATTCCATTTTTAGTTTTCTGAGGAAATCCCATACTGTTTTCCACAGTGGCTGCACCAGCCTACAATCCCACCAACAGTGCACTAGGGTTCCCTTTTCTCCACATCCTCTCCAACACTTGTTTGTTGATTTGTTTATGATAGCCATTCTCACTGGTGTGAAGTGGTATCTCATGGTGGTTTTAATTTGCATCTCTCTGATGGCTAGTGATGCAGAGCATCTTTTCATGTGTCTCTGGACCCTCTGTATGTCCTTCATGCAGAAGTGCCTGTTCAAGTCTCCTGCCCATTTTTTAGTTGGATTGTTTGTCTTTGTGGCATTGAGTTGTATATGTTTTTTAAAACACACTCTATTCCTTTTCTGAACAACTCTCATTATAAAAAAGAAACAAGAGGAAAAGTTGTTGTCTTTCCTCTGCAGTATACATAAAACAAGTATTTGTTCATTCATCCAACTACCATTTACTGAGCACCTACTACACGTATACACCACACTAGGTACTAGGGAAACATATGCTTCAAAGTCCTCTACATTTAATTCCTACAATTAAATCATCTTCTGCTGCCTGATATCCTGATCCTTAGAGAGCAAAGTCATACCCTGTGATGCATCGGCCCTGGCCAAAGGAGGAAGGCTTGCATGCCATGATCACCACTGGAATCCATCAAAGTCTTTAGCCAGCCATGTGTTTGCTAAGCAGGAAGACTATCAGTGTCAAATATCCTCTCAGCCTTGAAGAAAATTCTATAGTCTCCAAATTGCCACTGATGTTCCAGATCCAAAGCATTGCGACCGGAAAGGCAGTAAGTTACATGTCTCTCTCCATCTGGCTAAAGCAGTCCTGGTCTTTAACAACCAGCTCCTTTTCTGATGCTTACCCGAATTGA
This sequence comes from Macrotus californicus, assembly GCA_007922815.1. NCBI lineage: Eukaryota > Metazoa > Chordata > Mammalia > Chiroptera > Phyllostomidae > Macrotus > Macrotus californicus. The sequence goes on from VMDR010022192.1 coordinate 14,070, forward strand.
AAAGCAGCCCACCTGGAAATTCCTCCAATATCTGATACTGCTTAGAACCTCGCAGGAGCAAGGATCAGGGCTAGGCCACAATTTTATCATCCCTTTGATGTAGGCCATCTAAGAGTGTATTATCCAACCTGGGCTACCTGGCGATACTCCAGGTCAGCACATTTCACAGTTAGAGGGCACCTTAGAAGCCATTTCATGCACACTGCCCTCACAGCCCTCTGCTTCAGCCCTGGAGATAAAGAAAGGGTTTAGTCTGCAGATTATTCCATTTGGACTCCACTGTGAGCCATGAAATAATGGACCTCGTGTGTAGATGTTTACAACTCTCCAGAAGGTATATTTCTTTTCTTAAGTATAACATACAATGTGGTAGCATAAAAATAACTGGCAAATGTTTATTTCTTCTAAATGCTCTCTTGGTTTCTAGAAATGTAAAATGTTTGTCCCCTGAAGTTTGAATTAATACACAGAGGGCTGAGACTGGTGCTATGTAGGTAACCTGAGGACCTCTGTAGACCTATAATACCGTATTTACCTCAAGCTTTAAATTGGTCATAAACCTCAGCTTTTACTTTTTATCATGCTTCTTATGAGGACAGCTGTAGCTGCCAAATATGCAATGTGAGACATTCTCGCTATTGAAGCTAAAGGCAGCAGATGGGTATCTCACATCACTTATTTGGAAACCACTCCAATCTAATTCTCTGCCTTCCACTCTCAGAACAGTGTTGGCTTCTGTGTTAATCATGCCTTTTTATTCTATACTGTTCATGCTTTGACATCTTGAGGAGTTGATGTGTCTGGAGGGATTGCTTCTCCCAGGGCTAGCTAATTCCTGACAACTTACATGGGAGCATACCTTTCATATGCAACCTGGCCAATCCTAGCTCACACTGTCAACCACCTCCTTTTTGGAGCTCTAGCACTCCAGGCCACTATCCACCTGCCTTATCACCCCAGGTTAGGCATCAGACTACTAGGGACAGCTCCTATACTCTAGACGTCACTAAAATAATTCAAACTAGCCAATCCTAAATCTACTTATTACTCTGTCTTGCCCATTTCTTCCCTTAGAAACAACAATAAAAGCTATTACCCACAGTTTCCTCCTCTCCCTCTGTGTCCTCATCAACCTGGTGCTTCTCCATGTGCCCCACCCAATTCTATGGCATGCCTTGGCCTCTCCTTTTGGGATCTGTGAGTAACAAACTCTCTTTTCAATGGCAATCATCCTCTGATCTGCTGTACTCATCATACCTGAATAAAAGAACCTACATTTTAAAAAAGTTTTAGTGCCCAGGAAGGGGACAGTAAGCCAAGACATTGTGTCACCAAGGGAAAATGGCTCTTCCACTTGTGAGGTTGTTGTTCAAATCCTTTCCTTTGAAGGGATGAGGACTGAGAACAAATGAGGGACAAAGGAGCACATTCAAAGGCAAATGTTTAACAACTGCTTGTTTACAAAATGAAAATGTCCTGATTAGTAGTGTTTGGGGATTCTATCATGTAAATAGTCCCACCGTGGCTGATTTCAAGCTAACAACACAAGAAGAGATGCACATAATCAATTTTTGCAAGCTTTATGTTTTAGCTGTGGGACAACAATGGAGCAGGAGATCCTTAGTATTTGCTGGGGTCCTGGGGAATTTCAAAATGTGGCCCTGAAGATCCAAGAGTAAAAAAATCTTGTTGATACTCTCATGGACAGACTTTCAGAAGAGGTAGGAGCCTCTCTTCTCCTCAGAGAACTATGTAAAATCCAGGAAAAGGATGTGCCTGCCGAGGTCTTTTAAAAGCCAGTGTCCCTTAAGGCAAATTGCAGCTCAGGGCACAGGGTGTGGGAGAGAGAACCTACACTCTGGTGTCACATAGGTCTGTTGTGTGACCTTGGGCAAGTCACAGTTTCCTCACCTGTAAAATGAGAATAACAACTCCAACATTGCTGGGTTGTAGTAAAGGCTAAGAATAATGCTTGTTTAGGGTTTAGCACAATGCCCAACAGACAAAGGTTCTTGACTTGGTCGAGGGAGCCATGGATTTTTTTCATCAATTTGTAGCTGAAATTTAGAGTTATCAGCAGTACCTGTGAGTTTCTTGCCAATAAAAATTATAGATATGTGCATATCATATTATAGTTGATATGTTGAAATATTATTTGTATTACCACTATTTCAAATTACAATGGTTGTTAAATTCACCAGTAATTCCTATTATTTAATGTATCAATAAAGAAGCATATTACAATGTCACAATTTTAAAAATATAACCAAGTGGGAGGGTGGGA
>VMDR010022193.1:0-16353 GCA_007922815.1 Macrotus californicus
TAATTTATTCTTAAACCCATGCCCTAGTGAGAAGGTTTTTTTTTTTTTTGGTTTGTTTCCAAAATTTCATGAATTTTTTAACTTTACTTTTTATTATTTAATTCTAAATTAGTTATTTTTTGGTCAAATATCTTCGCCTATAAGAAGTCAAATTTGAAATATATTAAGGGTTTTTAATGCCCTAATACCTAATCAATTTGGCCTACATCTAATATCTACACCTAATGTTTTGTGTGTCCTTGAAATAAAATGTCTATTCTTCATTGTTTGACGCCTACATCTTTTATGTTACTTTAAACACATGGCCCATCTGTTCTAATGTTTCTCTTCCACTCAAGTCTGTAATCCTGCAGGCTTCTCTGTTAATGACTGTGCTTGTCCAAAGTCTTCATGAGCTCACTTTATCAAGGAGAGGTGTACTTAGGGCTGAGGGATAATTTACTCTGCTTTTTTGTAACCCGAGTCTCTGCAGCAAAGGCACTAGCAGTTTAAAATGATGAAAAAATTACCTTAAACATTTAAAAAGAGATAAGTAAATTTTAAACAATAAAATAGGACAGAACCTAGCTGCTCTCTCAGGCATTCGCATGGGAGGTAGGACCTTGTTCAGCAGGCAGGGAACAAGGAGCCCAGGGGTAGGCGCAGGCCTAGGGACCGATGGGCCCAGCTCCCAGAGAACTGCAGTAGGCCACTTGGCACCTCTAAACACGAACCAGCTCTGATTTCCCCGTCCAAGGGCACCACAGCGACAAGCAGATTCTGCCTCAGGACGCCTGGGAGGGGGGCGCTGCGTTTCTGCATTTCTAACACTCTCTCAAATGATGTCCGTGCTCTGGGTCCGACAGCACTTCCAGCAGCAAGGCTAAACGAGCATGCTCCAGTTTGGAGAAGGAGAGTCAGAAAGCAACCGCCCTAACGCTGCTACCACCCACTGGTTCTATGCCTGTCCTCAGTTCCTCCCCAAGAGAGCATCAACCTTTATGCCCTCCGCTGGCTTTCCGTCTCCTAAAGACCTGGGACCAGAGGCGACCCCTCACAGCACCTGTGGGTGTTGCGTCACGTGTCCCCAGTAAAGGTCAGAGAGAAACAAACGCTGCACTGCCCTAGGAAGAAAATCTCTCTCTCTTTCACCCCCCAACCCCCACACAGCCCAGAGGTCACTGATTATTTCCTTTTTTTTCAAATCCTAGTGTTTTATGGTAAATTTTGTGGGGAGAAGACCGTAGGCACAGGAATTCAGCACTTTGGTCAGGGCCCACTGGCCAAACAGCGTTAGCAACGCAGGTGAAAGACAGGCGGTGAGTGACTCCGTGTCCCGCGGGGACTCCTCTCCCACAGCTTTCCACATTCCTCACAAGGCTTGTCTATTTTTCTCACTTCCTACCCACCTAAATTGGCTTAAAATCCATCACCCCGCCAAAATGGCTCTAACAAGATCACCAGTGAATGACACATGTCACTAAGGCCAACAGGCAATATTTTAGTGTGATGGTAAAATGAAGACTTGGTATTTAGGCTGCTGGCTGTGCAGGCCTGGCGAGGATTAAAAGAGTCAATGAAAATAAAATTCTTAAAACAATGCTGGACGCACAGGAAACACGCAAAACTGTTAGCTATTATCGTCTGGCTTGAGGTTGTGCCCTCATTCAACTCTGTTCATCGTTATTTGAATGCTAAAATACTCTCTTCGGCTTCTGGTAACATGTCCATCTTGTTTTCCTCCAACGTTTGTGGTTATTTCTTCTGTCCTTTTGGCTCACACGTCTCCAGCTGGCCGTTGGATGTGAAAGGTCCCCAGGCCCAGAGGCCACGCCTCCTTTCATCTCACTGTTTCCCCAGATGCCCTCGTCTGCACCCGAGGCTGCAGTGGCCACCTCCACACAGATGACCCCACTGATGTCTGTGCCCGGCCCAGATCTGTCCTTTGAGCATCAGACACACACTTGACATGCCCTGTTTGAAGTCACATAAGCACCTCGGTTTCTTGGTTTTTTTTTTTTAACAGTAATAGCATTTTATTTATTTTAAGTATATTTTATTGATTATGCTGTTACAGTTTTCCCATTTTTTTTCTCCCTTTTATCCCCCCCTCCACCCTGCCCTCCAGCCACTCCACCCCCTTAGTTCATGTCCATGGGTTATACATATAAGTTCCTTGGCTTCTCTGTTTCCTATACCATTCTTAACCTCTCCCCCATCTATTTTATGTCTACCAATTATGCTTCTTATTCCCTGTACCTTTCCCCCTCAATTTTCCCCTCCCCCTTCCCACTGAAAACTCTCCATGTGATTGCCATTTCTCTGGTTCTGTTCTTGTTCTAGTTGTTTGCTTACAAGGAGGAACACACCAAGGCACATCATCATTAAGTTACCCAAGATTAAAGATAAAAAGAGAATCTTAAAAGCAGCAAGAGAAAAGGAGAGAGTTGCCTACATAGGAGTGCCCATAAGACTATCAGCTGATTTCTCAAAAGAAACCTTTCAGGCAAGAAGAGGCTGGAAAGGAGTATTCGAGGTCATGAAAGGCAAGGACCTACATCCAAGATGACTCTATCCAGCAAAGCTATCATTTAAAATAAAAGGGCAGATAAAGTGCTTCCCAGATAAGGTCAAGTTCAAGGAGTTCATCATCACCCAGCCCTTATTATATGAAATGTTAAAGGGACTTATCTAAGAAAAAAAGATAAAAAACTATGAACAGTAAAATGACAGCAAACTCATAACATAAGCACCTCAATTTCAACAGGTCCCAAACCAAGTGCATCATCACCTCTTCCTCTAACTATGCATTTCTTCCTGAGTTAACTGAGTCTGTGAGAAAGCATCTTTTGTTTAGTCAAAAACCCACGTCAACTTAAGAAAGCCCATCAATCCTTCCTGCTTCACCTCTGATGTGCCTCTAACCTTCATCCAGTTCTCTCCATTTGCTCGCCATCTGCGCTAAGCTTCTGTCTTCTCTAGCTCCAAGTAAATAAGTAGCTTCTTCTAGCCAGTTTGCCCCCCTCCGAACTATATACCACATCCATCTTTTGCAAGCATAAATATGATGATGGCACCTCTCTCTTAAAATCAGCCAGTAGGTTTACACAGGGCAATGGAAATACAAATGCCTGGACTTTCCCTACACAATCTACCTGGGCTAACATCACCAGCTTCACCCGAAACCGGGCAGCTCTGTTCTCTTATTGGACCACACATATTTCTTTCTCTGTTCCTGCTTTCTTGGCATGCCCCCAAATTCATTGCCTATGCCGCCCCTCTCTTTGCAAGGTTCAGCTCACCTTTCATAAATTAGTTAACACCTACTCATCCTTTCCATCTCAATTCGAGTATCTCTTCCTCTGGAAAGCCTTTAACCTCCAAACCAGCTCAAACCACTCAATATAAGCTTAAGTAGCTCCACATGACCCTCAAAATAGTACATGTCACATTGCAATTTTATTTTTGTCTGCATGATTACATGATTTGCATTTTATCTTTTCTTAGAGAAAAAGTCTATTTGGGCAGAAATTGTGGATTTAACAGAGGACCTGGCTATTTTTATTCAATAAATGCACAATGAATAAAATGTAAAATGAAGTTACCAGATGTGGATTACCCACAGCAGAACAGCATTCAACACAAGAAAAATTGCAAGTTCTCAGCGAGACTTAGCAGCACCAGGTCTAGGATTGTTCTGGCCCAGCCTTCCCATGGCTTCGCTCTTACAGTCTCTGCCTTGCCCCATACATTGTGTCTCTACCCCTGGGTCTGGTAAGAACAAAACTTACCTACCCCACCCCAGTGTGAGCTCCACAAAGCGTCCTGCCTGTTCGAACGTCCTGGTGCTTCTTCCTCAGCCACGGACCTGGAGCTGGCTGGACTGTCCCTTGCTGCTCCTTCCCCTCTGGACTGTGCTGCACAAACACTAACACCTTCACCTCCCTGAACTCTGATCTCTGCTTCCTGAATTAAGGAACCCTCCAGGCTGTGGTCACATCCTCTTCCCTGGCTACGAGTTAAGACACTTCTAGCATGAACCTCCCACAACTCACTGCTTCAGGATGACAGCCCTGTATCCTACTTTCCAATGCATGAAAATGTGCTTTGTCTGGTTTTCTAGTCATTTAAGGAGGACGATTAATCCAAACCCTGTTAATCATCGTGACCGGAAGCAGAAAGTTCCCAGATGCACTGAAGTTTTCACTAGGACCCCACAACACAAATAGAAGTGACCTGTCGCATGCTCTTTCCATGTGTCCTTACACTAACTTTATCATCACCATTGAGTACTCTTCCTTGTGTTGTACATGCACACGTGGAAGGAGCTGCTAAACTCTTTTGGTTCAGACTTACTTTCCCAAATGGCCACCAGCTGTGGGCCTCGTGGACTGACTCTCACACGCTGAGCCCTGCAAGGGCACAATGCTGTCCCTTGAAAATTTCAACACAAGCCTGAGTGAAATTTCCCTTTTCTTGTTCGCTTTATCACTGCAGCAAATGAATGGTATTTTCCAAAGGAACACATAATTGAGAAGAAGGAAGAAAAAGGAAATTATCACAAAGTATACAAAGGCTTTTACAAAGTCTTTTCTAACTGGTTCTTTGAAAATCTGCATTGTTCCCACTCCACCTGTGAAAGGCTGAAACAGCGAGGCTGGACTGTCAGCCTCATGCCCTGGCCCTGGCTTGGCTTCATCTCTCCCATAGTTACTGAGTATTTTAATCCCTGGTAGTTCACATATATATGTCTTCACATGTATTGGAATTTTGGTATCCTAGCTCCTTATGGCCACCTGCACTCCTTGTCACATTGACCCCTCCATCTCCACATCAGTCACAGCAGCTGAGTCCTTTTCCCACCACGGATGTCTCTGACCTCCCCCCACTGCCTGTCTTCTGTCCCGGAGATGGATGAAGTGGCTCCTGTGATTACATACGCCCACCTGGATGATCGAGGAACATCTCCCTCTCTCAAGGTCTCTGACTTTGATTATATTTGCTAAGTCCCTTTTGCCATGTAAGGGAACATATTCACAGACTCCAGGTGTTGGGGTGCATCTGCCTCTCATAATTGGATAAATATGATGTACTTGTTTAGAATGAAGCCTCTTCATTCTGGACCTGTCAATCATTGCGCCTCACCTCCCTTCCTGAGGGTAGAGCCTCACCCAAATACGTGAGCGAACACCTCCTCCACTTTAAACAGTCCTTGTTTACACGTGTCCTCAAGGAAAGCTCAGGTCTACTGTTACACCAGAACTGAGTGATCAAATCCCAAATGTGTGCTCAATAGAATGTGCAACTTGGAACCATTCATTGTGCGTCTACTAAGCGATGTGAACTATGCCAGTTCTTTCCGTGGGCTCATCTCACTCCTGTCTCACCCGGTCTCATTATCCCGATGGGAAGTATGTGGATGGTTCCCACTGGGTCTCAGACACCAGCTGATGGCAAAATAATAGCTATTTTCAATTTTACCAGTGACTCCAGTTACCAGGACTAGGAAACAGAATCTGGAGAGCACCTGCCCCATCTCCAGTGTCCTTGACCTACACTCTCTCAAGTAGGTTGTGATCTGCTGCAGCATTTGACCTGAATTTTCCCACATGACACAAGAGAAAAAGTGGGAGATAAACTGGCTGTGCCATTGATAGTCCCTTTCATTTTACACAGAACACAGATTGACTGCCAGTGGATGGACATGAATAAACAGAAAACGGGTGTTCCCGCAGTCGATTGGTGGGTGTGAGTTGTGCTAACAGTGGAAAGTGGAAGTCTTTTGCCCTGACTCTTCACTAACTCCTTTGTCATTCACTGTACAGGGTTTTTATGACTCTGAAGAATTTCCTCTTGAGCTTATTTAAAGACCAAAAGTTTGATGCAACTACCTCATCTGGATACTTACATTTAAAGATAGTTCAGGTAATGAAGTCTCAGGAGCCCAGCAAACACCATCCATTTTACCACAGAGCTGATTTTAGATTAAGAGTCAGGACTGTGACCAAAAGCAATACATTCTCTGGCTGCTGGATCTATAAAATTAGCTAGGTAATGACATATCCTTCCGCTGATTAATTTTGTTTCTAGCTGGGACATCTGCTGTCATTTGAAAACTGTCCAGTATGAATATCTGAAGCAGATGGGGACAGCATGGAAGGCGACAGACCGGCTTGTGGTTGGAAGAGATGTTTGCTTCTTTTGGACACGCCCTCCAGCCGAAAAGGGCCACCACTCACTCTCCATGGCAGCCCAGGTGGTGGTCAGCAATCCCAGGTAACCAGAAGCAGGCACCCCAGGAGAGGACCTGTCTTCCTTGAAGCACAGTCTCCGGGATGCTGCTCTGAGTCGCTTTGATGCTCACATGCTGTGTGATTAAGCACTCGGCGAGAGCCCAGGGCAGCCAGCTGGACGTGATTTGACACCCTTATTAATCTTGAGAAACATTTCCACTTTTGGCCAATTAGAAAAGTTCTGGAAAAGCCCCGTGCCATGTGTCTGCGTGTGTGTGCCAGCAGATAGTGCCAGTTGGCAGTTTCCTTTTCTCCAACTGGCCTGGGTCTTTCAGGATAACTCCCGTTTGCTGTGATTTTGTGGGTAAAGGCTGCCATCAGAAAGGGGATGTTCCTTGTAACAGGAACCAAAGAAATGCTGGAAATCTTTCAAAATGTCCAGATTCCCTGGAGCCACATGCGGTATTTCCCCTTCTGTGATTAGTTTCTCTCTGAAGCCTGGCCATGAGCCTCCACTCTGCACATCTAGCTTGCTGGTAGAAGGACATGCCTTTGCCAAGGTCACAGTCATTAGAGGGGCTCTGTGGCAGGGGAACAAAAGATCCTGGATTTCTTGAGCCTAAGATTCAGTCCTTCAAGAAGAAAGTTTGTATGGAGTCCTTATGGCAGCCTGGACCTTCCACCAGGTGCCAGGGGTGGGTGACTGGGGGGAGCGTGGGCCCTCCCAGGCCTCACAGGCCAGCCAGGCACCAGCCATGAGAAACATATTGCATGCAAGAAGTTGTGTGACAGAAATTTTTGTAAGTAATTATGAAAGAAAATAGGAGAGAATCTAGGAGAAAAAAAAGCAAAGTTTTGTTGAATCTTTAAAGATGAAATAAATTCATTAAGTTGCAAAAGTAGAGGAGTATTATTCCAGGCAGGAACAAATGTATTCAGGTATAAGAAAAGCATTTTTAAGCACTAGACATGCATCAAATGAATGAAAAGAAAGAAAAAATACATTTCAGGTGAGTGGCTCCCAAATTTTGCAGCCTCAGAATACCTTTACACTCTTAAATATTATTAGGAATATCTTTTACATAGGGTGTATTTATCAGTATTAACATATTTGATATTTAAACTGAGATATTTATTAAATATTTATATATTAATTCATTTAAAAACATATGTAGCATGCTAACATAAATATACCCTATGAAATATACTCCATGAAATAAATATACTTCTAAACAAAAAATAGTAATAAGGATGACATTGTTTTTGAAAATTCCTTTCATTTCTAGGTAAATGGGGCCCAACTGGATCCTCATATTTGTTCCTGTATTCACTCAGTTGCATTGTGTTGTTTTGCTTGAACTGGGTAGCAGGAAAGAAGATGAGCTTTTTAATCAGGTTTACAAATAATTGTGGATATTCTGTTTAACACTACATAAAAATTCTACAAGTGGCAGTTTGTTAAAGGTTTAGTGCAACGGGAAATCGTGAAACTATGCCAATGAAGTTTCCCACTCACGTTAAAATCCATGATTTGTCTGGCTCTGTGAACAGCCCTTTCACCCACGGCGTCGGACGCAGGCCCCTGGAAAACCTTGGTCCCTGCCCTGCACAGATCCATGAGGCGGACCCGCGTGCCCTGCAGCACCAACAGCTGGCTGGTGTCACCCCGAACCTCCTCAGAAAGGTCCTGGGGACTGAGACTGTCAGAGCCACAGCAGCAGACGCAAGTCTTCCAAAATCCCAGCTTTTGCTGAAAAACTTGAATTTTTTCAGTTGTTTTCCTTGAAGCAACAAGCCAGATCTGAATACCTAAAGCCCATCTGTCCATCATTCTTTGAAGAAAAGCATCCCAGGAAAAGCAGTGTCAAAGGCAGCTCGCCTCTCAGACTCCCAAGCGCTTCTCCTCAGAGGGCATCCCTGTGAGCGCGGCCGCCCTGCCTGAGGGCTGTGGTGCACGCCTCCTTCTGAGCTTTGAAACAGCAGCTCTCCGGGGTCCAGGTTAATAAAACCAGCAATCTCTCTGCCTCATCAAGGCCCTTCTTCCATGAACTACGTGGCTCCTTGTCCATGTGTTAGCCCGCCCTGACTGTGCTCATGCACCAGAATTTAACACCAGTTTTTGAACCATCAGTGTGAATGCCAACACAATCAAAAGAGAAAATAATGCCCAGTTTGAGCGTGATGTTATTTTACATAAAATTATGAAGTAGCTCGAAGAAAGAAAACAGAGGAGAAAAATAAAATTCACTGAGCAACCACCATGCATTAGGAACCAAGGAGTATTCGGGTTCATTTGGTTAAAAATAGTCGTGCAAAAAATGAAAACAATGAGCCAAACAAAAATAAAACCGCAGCAAATTAGCTAAGGCCCAAAGGGACTGTTTGGGCTCACGTAAGCGCTCTGCAGTCAGAGCAGAAAACCGGGACCCCAAGGACACTGGAACCAGAGACCCACACATCATCGGGTCACCCCCATCTTGGCCTCACAGGGAAGGAAGGGTTCCTTCTCTGGTGGACTTTCCCCTTCAATTTGGGGTCTCGGCTGCTGGCCACTATTGGCCCACCTTTGTAACTCTGTCACCAAAATGCAGACACTCTTCTGTCATCAGTTCCAATATGAAAATTCCAGGCAAATACGACTTCATCTCAGGTGGAGCTGGGAAGGGCATCTGGGATTGGTGGGACCGCTGGGAGCATCCGCTGGACAGGGAGAGCCAGACTTCCACAAGGGGAACGTGGGAGCTCTTCTTTTTGGGGGAAAGAGAAGATCTTGTACATAAATATCCATCTCATAGACACATAAATAGATCAATAGATTGATAGGTAAGTTACCTATTACACATATATTGCATTCCTCAAAATACATTGTTAATCTGCCAAATTATGAGTCAGCCAAATTTTTAAAATGAGGAATTTAATTGTCAGGGAGTTTAAGTAATTTTCCCAGCATCACAAAGCTATTCTTTGGGGGAGCTGCTTCTGGGTACCCGGTTATGAAGCTTCTGAGTTCAAGTTCATCATTCTGCTTCTCAGTGAGAACAGTAAAGATGATGATTCAGAGGCAACCTATTCAAAAAGATTATTTAGTAATTGATAGTGAAAAATGATGACTTTATATTTAAGTGCATGACTGGATGTGTAATATAAACTCTCTGTGATAGCTTATCCACAAAGAGTTGATGTACTATCAAATTGTGCCATTTAATGACCAACATTCACTGAGTATTTGTTATGGGTTAAACTTGGTAGGTGAGCAAACTGACTCCCTGAGAGGTTAGGCACACCTGTCCCCTGCGCCACATCATGTACTCACACACAGGTAGTCAGGGTAAGCTAGATTGTGCTGAGCTAACAAACCAAAAATCTTGGTGGCTTAAAACAACACAGTTTTATTTCTGGTCCCCACCTCCGGCCTGCTGCCAGTGTGAAGCCATCAGAGACCCTCAGAAACCCTTGCAGGTGAGGCAGCTGCACCACAGAGCAGAGACAGCACTGCCCGCTGAGGTCAAGAGCTTCAGCTGAGACGTGACGCTTGGCTCTTCAGCACACGACACAGCCAGAACCAATGATATGGCCCCTCCAACCCCAAAAGGTATAGCAAAAACATACCTACTATGTGCCTGGAAGGAGAAGAACCAAGAATATTTGACGGACGAAACAAACACCAGAAGTATCTCTTCCCATCAGTCTGAAATCACAGAATGTGGAAGCCCAACGCTTATTTCTTCAGCTGAAGGCATTATTCTTCCCCAAGTACACACTGCCAGGAGGGAAAGACACAGCATCTGTTACCCAATTAAAGACGAGGTTTAGAGTAGCTGATAAGCTATAATATGCTTTGCATATTGTGAGGATTATGTGCATGATGTGAAGTGAGGCTACGGTGACAGGTCTGGCATGTGGGGTCCCACCTACCCGTGCAGACCCTTGAGCTGGGTAACAGGAAGTAGCAGTGAGACTACAGACAGGATGCTTGTTGTTACCGAGGAAAAACTGTTGACTTTGAAATTTCTCCTACACAGTAAAACTCACAGGTGCTTTTGCCACTGGAATTCTTTTGAGCAATTGTCCCAATTTTTCCCAAACGTAAGCTTCAGGGCCAAGTCTCAGCAGATGCCTGCGCACCAACACCCACCCCTCTTGTACAGCCAAGGACACAGGAACTGACTAGGGAAGGCCTTCCCCTGGGCACTAGCACAGAGGTAGATGGACTGTCTTTAGGTCCTTCCAATTCTCTTCCCTGCTAAGCATCAAAAGAAACAAAAGTATGAGACTGGGAAGATGTGAAGCTCAAGAAGTAGTAAGTTCATTACAAAGCCATTACTTTTACATGCAGTGTGTGACACTCTCGCTGAGACAGGACCGGAAGTGCTTCAACAATCCCTGCCCCAGCAAAACCAAGGTCGTTTCAGAGCGAAGTTCCAGATCGGTGGGCATATCTCTTGGTAAAGGAGGCAGGGCTCTGTGAAGCCAGACTTGTGCTGGCGTGTCTTCCTACCGGGAGTCTACTGTCAGCCGAGGGAAGAGGGACGCAGGGCAGAGCACGGGGGAATCTGAAGGCGGTTTCCAGGCATCCTCTCAGAGTAGAGACAGGAGGGCATCACTTTTCTGGCTTCCTCATGTGACAGTAAACGCTTGAGGGATGCCAGCTAGGGACACTTCCCCAAGCCTTCATGTCCAGAGACACAGTCCAGGCTCTGTCACTTAGGCGTGGCAGGTTGCTCTGTGGCCCTTTACATAAACGTGAAGCTGATACTGTGTGATGCAATGTTCCTGCCCCAGATCAAATCGTTGGACTCTATGTGTGGGCAGCACCGACCCCCAACCGCAGTGCTCCCTCATATCAGGAATAAGGGCACAAGGGTTTACAGGTCACCTCCCAGAGGCCAAGGCCAAAGGCCCAAGCTGCCCTAGGACAGGGGTTAAATTCTCTACTGCACACACACACAGCAACACCCAAATCTTTCACACTTGAAGCCCATCATAACTCACCTTGTCCCCTGGGAGGAAATGGCACCCAAACAAATGTTGCTGTGGCCACCGACAACTTCTGTGACTACTCCCTTTTCGTGGGAGAGTTTTCCAAAGAAACAGCAGCTATTCCAATTTCTCTAGTAATATATTATACAACACACCCTACAATGTAAAGACTCGGGGCCCAGTACCCTCAGGGTAAGGGAGTAATTATGAGCTTTGCATTATTTTAAAGGAGCTCGAGACTGAGCTTCACACTCTCCCTCTGTCGACCTTGCAAACTCATCTCTAGAAACCTTTGCTCTGAAGTTCAGGGCAAGTCACTGCTAATGAATAAATTGACGGCAAGGAGGAATCAAAGTCAAAATTAGCATAAAGTCAGTATCCCAGGGCTCTCTGTCTTCAGGAAAAACTAAGTTTATTAGGAAATCTGCTTATGGGAGAATCAACTCTGACAAAAATGTTGGCCTTCCTTTTAGATACGTTTGGTGAATTTGTCATTAACCCCTGGCTGTGCCCACAGCAGACCATCTGGGCTCTTAAATGATGTTACTGTATGATCGCCTCAGTGTGTATGGTCTTCGGAAATAAAAGTCGGACACAAAGGCGAGCCTGAGCTATGAAACTGTATTGCTTACCCTTTAAATCTATGTATGAGTTTTGTATTACAAATTGTTCAAGTTACTTCTCAGTGTAAAAAGAGATTAAAATACAAGTAAATCAATGCATAAATTGGGAGCCTGGCTAATTTTGAATGTCAGTGAATGCTTCCTGACAGATTACAGCCCTAGTAGGAGAGATGGCAGCGTGTGAATGGCTTATGGGCTAGAAAATTCCCCGGCCTGGGAGGTATGGGCTGACAGAGAACAGTGCACAGTCCTGCAGATTAAAGACTGGAGAATTGTTCATATCTCTGTGGCACACCAATTCAAAGTGATGGTAAACTACATTTGTTTTCTATTTCAACATTCTTTGCTTTATTTAATGATGACACGTCTTTGCTTTCTCTCATAACCTTTTTGTTGTTCTGGGTTACCTGTTTTCAGTCCGACAGGAGGAGACAGGACACATCCCCAGAAAGTGATCTGTTTTCACGCAGGAGCGGGAGACAGGACACTCCCTCAGAAAAGTGAGTCATTCATGGGAATTGCTCTGCCAGGGGCAAAGCCCGAGGTTCATGCACAGCAGCAGGAAACACATCTACAAGTTCACCGTCTTCCAAGGTGTAGCAGTGCAAGCTCATTTTATCAACTACTTCGGACTGGCTTTCCGCTCAAGAGAGCTAGCTCACGGGCCACTTTCTGTCCCTCATTGATTTGACTGCCACCGCATTGTGACTGGTTGGCCAAATGGCAGAGGAGACCAACAGGCACCCAGCCCAGCTACAGGATGGGGGCACTGCCTGAGCCGTCATGCCGGCAGCAACCACCCCTCCGTCTACCACACCAAGAATGCGTGGCCCCCAGACCGTCGCTGCCTAATGGGCTCCACATTTTGCTCCAGCTTCAGTTCCTTCAGTGATACACCATTATTTGCTACAAGTGCTACCTTTCCACAAAGACAAAAACGTGGTGAATAAATGAGTCATGCCCCTAATGAGGCAGTAGATGCAGGGACCCAGTAAAATGTAAGTCTCTTTCAAAAGTGACATTGCATAATGTGAACGTGAGAAGCAGGGGCTGCCCGTGCAACGATGATGCCTGGTATCAGAGACTCAGAAGCGCCGGCTGCTGCTACAACACTCCAGTCTCCATCACTTTCATTCACACATTACTCGTTCACTCATCCAACAACTAATTTACTCAACAAATATTTATGAAGCTTTTGTGCAGGCGATTAGGCTAATTGGCGGATTTAAAAATGAATAAGACTGGTGCTTGTCCAAAAAGAGGTTACAATCCATTAAAGGAGATAAGCAACTATTATGAAAGCAAAAACAATTAAGAACCAATTGACTGCGGCCAACAGAGTGCTGTTCTTTCCCGTGAGTGGAATTCAGAAAACGTTTGTGGAGGTTGTGGCACCTAAGCCCGGTCTCAGAGCGCAGCACAGTTCCAAGGTTGATGGAGAAGATCAGGACATTTAACTAGAGTAAGTGACTGGAGAAAACGCAAAGAGATAGAAAAGAAATTTTGGCTGAACTTGAGAGCCATTGTATTTGGTAGAAGGTCAGCTGTGTTTTAAAAAATGATTGTAAGAGATAGAGCTGAAAGAGGCAGGTTCGGATGGCAGTGGGCCTCAAGTATCGGACTATAGGGCGCACTCTTCAGTGACTAAGCAAAAGGAAGTCCTGGATCACAGAGCCATGTGGACGCAGCTGGTTTTGTGAGTGTCATCTAGTGGTGGCAGGAGCCGCAGGCTGAGGGGAACAGAAGCCATTAGACAGTGGGCTTGTGTCTGAGCCACACAGAAGGGTTGGATGATGACAGTGCTGAAATGTAAATGAGACTCAACATAATGTGTCTGCATGTGTCTGCATGAGCACACATATGTGTGTGTGTTTGGCCTGGGGTTATTGGACAGATATAAGGAATAGGTGTTGTTTTGATAGTTGAAGTTTAGGAGAATTCAAAAAGAAATTATTTCTAAGCTTCATGCTTGGGCAACTGAGGCTAGTGATGTCATTAACAAATATCGTAGGCTTACATTCAAAAACGAGAGTAGGTAAACGCAATACTGGCTTCCTCCCACAACACATCAAAACTACAATTAATTATAGAACAACCATTGTTCAGAACCACTAAAGTCTAGCTAACAGAAGTCCTATAACGAGGATGGAAAAAGAAACTACATTGAGACTGTTAGCAGGGGCAGAGATGCAGAACAGGCTGGTCCTACACTCACGTGTGGCAGGTAAAAATTGGGAGGGATATCTCAGCTGTGGAGGTCCCCCCTGAGGACTGAGGAGCCCCATCCCCACACCAAGCACTCCAGCCCAGGGTCCCAGTGCCAGGAAGAGAATTCCCCATAACTTCTGGCTGTGAAAACAAGCAGGAATGGTGGCTGAGCAGACAGAGACTTCTGCAATTCCAGGCAGTCCTTCTTAAAGGTCCCACACAAAACCTTTCTCAGACTCACTTGGTCTGAGTTAAAGCACTGGGGCAGCAGCTTGAAAAGCACCAGGGACATACAAGGAGGAACTGAGTTGTCTGGCATCAGGGCAAGGACTGGAGGAGCAACTTTCAAGTAGAGAAAAGTGCTGGCAGAGGCCACTGTTTCTTTTCTGAGCCACTCGCCCCCCACAGAGCCAGCTGGTGGTTGCCATATCTGAGTCCCCATCAACCTGGCCCACCCAAGCCACTTCTAGTGTTTCGATACAAACAGCCTGTTTTGGTTCATGCTGCAGAATTTCCTAAAATCTTTCAAAGGTTCACAAACCCCAGACAAGCAGCCTCTGGCCTCAGCATACCCCACACCACTTGTTAAGTGGCCCCAAGTCTGGCACTACTGGCAACCAGCCTCAGTCCAAAGCCTAACTTCTCCTAGGCACCACTGCCCCAGCGCAAGTAGTAGCCATTTGTAGATCACTTTGTAGCTCTTACCAAGTGGCCCCAGACAAAGTACAGGCAGTGGCTGAGCTTGGCCTGCACCAGAGCCCCTCCCAAGAGTCCCCAGAAGCAACGCAACTGGTGGCCAGCGTCAGACCATATCAGAGCACCATCCAACCACCTCCACAAGTGACACACCCAGAGGCAGACTAGGCAGGCACCAGAGCCCCATTAAAGCAAAGCCGGCTACATGGGCTCAGCTCCTGTATCACAGCTCCTCCACTGTAGTCATGGCCAGACCTCCACAACCAATCAGCCTGAGGGTCAGTCCCTCCCACTGATGTGCCAACAGCAATCAAGGCTCAACTGCAACAGGAGGGCACACACAGCCCACACAGGGATTGCACCTGGAGCATCAGGTTCAGGTGACCCAGGAGACTGTGCCATTGGGTCCCACAGGACACCTACTACACAAGGCTGCTCTACCAAGACCAAGAGACATAACAGCTCTACCTCATCCATAGAAACAAGCACAAGAAGGAAGCCAAAATAAGGAGACAATAAAACAAGCCCCAAATAAAAGACCAGAACAAAACTCCAGAAAAAGAACTAAGGAAAACAGAGCAATCTACCATTTGCAGAGTTCAAAACACTGGTTATAACAATGTTCAATGAACTCGGGAGAAAAGTAGATGAACTCTGTGAGAAGCTCAACACAGAAAGAAACAATAAACGGAGATAAAAACATAAAAAAGAACCAGTCACAAATGAAGAGTTCAGTAACTGAAATGAAGAACACATTAGAGGGATTCCACAGTAGAGTAGATGAAGCAGAGGACTGAATCAGCAATTTAGAAGACAAGGTAGCAGAAAACACTTAGAACAGCAGCAAAGAAAACAGAATTCAAAATGAGGACAGATTAAGGAGCTTCTGAGACAACATCAAGTGTACCAACAACTGCATTATAAGGTTTGAGAACCTATTTTAAGAGGTAAAAGACCTGTACTTGAAAACTATAGGACTCTGAAGAAAGAAATTGAGGAAGCTACAAATAAATGGAAGTATATACTATGTTCATGGATTGGAAGAATTAACATCATTAAAATGTCCATACTACCCAAAGCAATTTATAGATTCAATGCAATTTCTATTAAAATACCAAGGGCATATTTCATAGATCTAGAATAAATATTTCAAAAATTTATATGGAAACTAAAAAGGCCTTTAATATCCTCAGCAATCTTGAGAAAGAAAAACAAATGTGGAGGGATCACAATACCTGATATCAAACTATACTACAAGGCCACTGTAATCAAACCAGCCTGGTACTGTCATAAGAACAGACACACAGATCAATGGAACAAAATAGAGAACTCAGAAATAAATCCATGTCTTTATGATCAATTAATACTTGACAAAGGATGCAAGAACATACAATGGAGTAAAAACAGTCTCTTCAATAAAAGGTATTGGGAAAACTGGAAAGGTACACACACAAAAATAAATAAATAAATAAAGGAAAGAAAGAAAAGAAAAAAGAAACTAGACCAGAATAAACTCAAAGCAGATAAAATTCTTAAATATAAGTTGTAATACCATAATATCCTAGAGGAAAACGTAAGAAATAAAATGTCAGTAATGTCAAGTACCAATATTTTTGCTAATGTATTTTCTAAAG
>VMDR010022194.1:0-16351 GCA_007922815.1 Macrotus californicus
TGCTCGTTGTTACTGTATAATCTTAATAATCTTTGTTAATACATATTTTTGTTTCATGGTTATCCAAAATATGTCTCCTAATATTTGTTTTTCTTCATGAAGATTTTATTTCATAGGAGACATATTGTGTCTTTCCAATGCACAATTAAATTTATATTTGTGTGTTTATTCTAGACAAACCTGTGCATAATAGAGAGTTAAGTGCAGAAAGACCTCTGAATGAACAGGTAAGTCAAAAATAAAATTATAAATGCTATTTCTATTTATTTTAGTTACTATACTTTAATGTAATTATGCTGTGACATTTTAGCCATTTTGAATTTACAAACTTCAGGAGATTAATGATAAATTGACAGAAACTAAGATGGGAAATATAATTTTCATAGTATCTATGCAGTATCTGTATAATAGAGTTGACCGTATAATAACCTAGTAAGGTCCACATCACATCCACTCTATTGTAAGATTGCTTAAGTTATCAGAGATTTACTTTTCACCAATATTGCAGGAGAAGAGGATTAATGGTTATACACCATCTGCCCTTTTTTATCTCATTTAATTCTTATGACAAAACTTTGACATAGAAATTATTATTTATAGTTTACAAACAAGAAAACTAAATCCCATGAAGAATAGATCATTTAGCTGTCTTATTTGGTAAGTGGTGGAGCAATGATTTAAACCAGGTCTCTCTCCTGTTTGTTTCACAGATTGCTGAAGCAGAAGCAGACAAGATTAAACACACATACCCTCCAGGTAAAAAGAAAGTATATTGATGTTAATTTACGTGATGTAGGCTATGAAAATCTTAACTAAAATGATTGTCTTGGGTTTGGGGACTTTTCTTTCAGAAAACAAGCCAGGTGAAAGCAATTATTCCTTTGCTGATAACTTGAACCTGCTAAAGGCAATAACAGAGAAGGAAAAAATTGAGAAAGAAAGACAATCCGTAAGAAGCTCCCCATATGATAACAAATTGAACATGGAGGATGCCGATTCAACCAAAAATCGAAGACTAATTGATGATTATGATTCTACTAAGAGTGGACTGGATCAGAAATTTCAAGGTAAATGAGGAAAATAATTGCTACCTGTTTTGTCTAATTTGGAGTTTCCCATTATGGGTTAGGAGAAAGTACTATACCTTAAAAAATATGTACTCATAATCCTCTATTAGTCAGGTCCAAGACTGAGAAAAAGCCCAAATTTACTGACAGTGTCCAAAGCCCCAGCTCCACAGAAGTCCAAATCTATTTTTTCATTAAAGGTGCCTTCACTGATGCTTTGAAAAAAATTAAATCTATCTATATTTTATGCTATTTAATATTTAACATTTTAACTATTAGTACCAACAAAATATATTAACTCTCAAATAATTGAATCAACAAAATACCCACTTCCCAAAGGTGAAATACCTATTACTCCCTTTTCAGGGTTCTCTTTCTAGCTATAGCCTTTCCCCGTAGGTCATTCTAACCTTTTCATGGCTTCCATTACCATCCATATCCTGCTGTCACATATCTCTAGTACAGACTTCTCTGAGCTATAGATACATACATACATACAATGAGGTCTGTCCAGAAAGAGTGCAGCCATTGTTAATATAATGAAAATGGTTTGCATGACATGGATATAACCTGGCAGCCAAGGAGAGTAGACCAGAACGCTCATGTGTAAACAATGACAACTTCACTGTACTCGTCAGTGGGAGCAGTAGATGCTGTTGAGTGAGCATGTGAACTGGTGGCCATCACATTAAAAATGACTGAGCAAGCAGAGCAACAAATCTGCATCAAATTTTGTGTTAAATTGAACATTCCTCCATGGAAACTATTTGGATATTTCAGAAGGCCACAGCTATGGCCAATTGGTGATTGATAACTTTATCATGACAACGCACCTGCATCACATCTCATGCAGAGTTTTTGATGAAATATCAAATTACCCAGGTGATGTTATGCAAATTACTTTCATTACATTAACAATGGCTGGGCTTTTCCCGGACAGACCTCGGCTATGTAGACACATATGTCAGTCTACTTAATAACTTGCCTTAGAAGTCTCAGAAGCAGCTCAAACTTAACATGGCCAAGATTAATCTCATATCTGTACACCTTACAACCTAGCCCTCTTAAAGTGCTCTTTCTCTAAGAAAGACACTACTACTGTGCAATTTTTCTTTTTCTTTTAAAGCTTTTATTTATTTATTCTCAGAGAGAGGGGAAGGGAGGGAGAGAGAGAAGGAGAGAAACATCGCTGTGAAAGAGAAACATTGAACGATTGCCTCTTGCAGGCATCCTGACCAGGGACCAAACCCCCAACCTGGGCATGTGTTCTGACTGGGAATCAAACCAGTGACCTTTTGTTTTGTGGGATAATAGTCCACCAACTTAGGCACACCAGTTAGGGCAATGCAGTTTTTCAAGACAGAAATCTAGAAATTAAACTATTTCTCTTTTTCCTCACCTCTCAAATTGTAATCCACCAATCTTATCAATTTCGCCTCCTGTATCTGTCGAATTTTTTCTCTATTTCTTTTTGTTATTTAATCTTTATTGTATTTTTCCAATTACCATTTAGCCCCCTTATATCCCCTCCCCCATCAACCACCACACTGTTGTCCATGTCCATGAGACCTTTTACCTTTTTGCTCAGTCTCTCTACCCCCTAATCTCGCTCCTACTAGCTGTCATCTTGCTGTCCATCTATGAGTCTGTCCCAGTTTTCCTTGTTAGTTCAATTTGTTCATTAGATTCCACATATGAGTGAAATCATGTAGTATTTGTCTTTTTCTGACTGGCTTATTTCACTTAGCATAATGTTCTGAAGGTCCACCCATACGGTCTCAAGAGTAAAATTTTCTTCTTTTTTATAGGCAAGTAGTATTCCATAGTGTAAATGTCTCATAGTTGTTTTATCCACTCATCTACTGATGGACACTTAGGCTACTTCCATATCCTAGCAATTGTAAATAATGCTGCAATGAACATAGGGGTGCTCATGTTCTTTCGAATTAGTGTTTTGGGTTCTTTGGGCTATATTCCCAGAAGTAGGATCTCTGGGTCAAAAGGCAAATCCATTTTTAGTTTCTTGAGATATCTCCATATTTCCACAGTGGCTACGCCAATCTGCATTCCAACCAAGAGTGCAAAAGCGTTCCCCTTTCTCCACATCCTCACCAGCACTTCTTGTTTGTTGATTTATTGATGATAGCCATTCTGACAGGCGTGAGATAGTATCTCATTGTGGTTTTAATTTGCATTTCTCTGATGATTAGTGATGTTGAGCATCTTCTCATATGTCTATTGGCTATCTCTATGTCCTCTTTGGAGAGGTGTCTATTCAGGTCCTTTGCCCATTTTTTAATTGGGTTGTATGTTTTCTTGGTGTTGATTTGTTGGTTTCTACATTTTGTAAGTTCTTTATAAATTTGGGATATTAACCCTTTATCAGATGTATAGGCAAATATGTTCTCTCATTTTGTGGATTGTCATTTTATTTTATTGATGATTTCCTTTGCTGTTCAAAAACTTTTTAGTTTGATGAAGTCCCATTTGTTTATTTTTTCTTTTGTTTCCCTTGCCTGGGAAGATATAGCTGATAAAATATTGCTATGAGCAATGTCCAAGATTTTGCTGCTTATGTTTTCTTCTATGATTTTTATGGTTTCAGGTCTAATATTTAATTGTTTGATCCATTTTGAATTTATTCTTGTGTGTGGTATAAGAAAGTGGTCTAGTTTCATTTTCCTGCACGTATCTGTACAATTATCCCAATACCATTTATTGAATAAACTAGTTTTAACCTAGTATGTGCTTGCTTCCTCTGTCAAATTGACTATAAAGGTGTGGATTTATTTCTGGGATCTCTGTTTTATTTCATTGATCTATGTGTCTGTTTTTATGCCAGTATCATGTTGTTTTGATTACTATGGCTCTATAGTATAGTTTTATATTAGGTAGCATAATCCCTCCAACTTTGTTCTTCTTTCTCAGGATCGATGTTGCTATGTGCTTTTCTCTATTTCTAATCACCAGTTTCTAGTCATGTTTTACTTGAATTTAGCAAAATCTTCTAATGAATCTTCCATCATCCACTCTGTCCCTTTCCAACTCATTTTTCATGTAATAGCAAGGGTGGTCTTTTCAACACACAAACATGTCACTCTTGATTAAAATCCATTAATAGATTTCCATTTCTCTTAGGATAAAAACCAGAATCCTGAACATGGCTTCTACATGCCTGCATGGACTCGTTCCTGTCTACTTCTCTATGTTCATCTAGCACACGTGACCTAGTAAAAACCTTGCTCCTTTCCTTCATGGCACTTAATACAGTTTGTAATTTCACATCCCCAAGTGTGACTACTTATGATTTATCTCTTTCTCCTACACTAAACTGAAAACTTCACAAGAACAGACACATTGTAGCCCCATTGTCTGGATGGTCATGAATCATTGCATGAATTGATAAATGAATGAATGAACAAATAAAAGATACATGAGGGAATAAATACACTATTTACCTAGGCATTGAGGGAGAGAGTGTGTTTTCCATCCTTAGTACTTAGGAGTGATTGCAGATTTTCTTGTATGTCCTTGTTTTTCGCCATGGCCACAAGAGAATTATGCTGATTATCTCTGCCAGAAAACAACTGCCAATGAAATTTTACTTTTATGGGGTATCATAGCTGGAGGAGATTTCAGAAGTATGTTGTGCAGGTCATAGAGTGGGAGAGTTGGTTTACGTTTTGACATATTTTATATTACATACTCCTTGGGGAATTTTTTTTCTTGAATTCTACATTTTAACCTAAAATATTGTGGCTTGAAAGAGACACTGGGCATAGCTGCATACAAAAAAAGATGCAGCTACTTTGAACTCATCATTTGATTTAATAAAATAAAAAAATAGTCTAACATGTGTTTGATTGAATTTTTCAGTCAAACTCATTGTACATTCAGGCACAGGCACAGATCTTTTTGTGATCTGATCACTAACTTGTACAACTTATTTTTAAATTGTTCAACATTTTATTACCATCCTGGATGGGTTCCAAACTACCAAGTGCTGGTCCTGGTAGCTCGAGGTTTCCCTTAGGAGTCATTTTAAATCCCCTTGAGGTTACAGAGAAGTTTCTTGGAGAGAAGTTATTTATGAGTAAATTGCTGGTCTCCTCTCATACCCTGGAAATTCTGTAACCAGAGCATTTGATGCCACCAAGGTGACTAGAACGCAGAGGTATTCAGACTTACATCTCAGAAAGGGAGACAGGGAGAGAGAGCCTAAATTTTGCAGGGTGCTTTCGCATCTTTAGGAAACCGCCAGATGGGCCATAGGGCCCACTAATTCTCCTTTTCAGTGTGTTCTGCAGTATGTGAGATTCAGGACGTTTTCCAAGTTTCTTTCATGAAGTAGTGCTTTCAGGCTTCTGTGTACGTTCACCAAGCAAATGTTCACTAAGCATTTACTATGTGCCAGACTATGAACTAGATAGTGATTTTTGACCTTTTTCATCTCATGGCACACATAAACTAATTACTAAAATTCCGCAGCAGATCATGTTATATTTTTTGTTCATCTGACAAGAAAAATAAGTATAACTTTGATACATTTAGACCCAACGGCTATTGTTGTGTTGGCTGTTGTCATTTTTTTTTAATTTGACAGTCTAAGGGAAAGGAGGTCAGTGCCCCTGGCTAAATAGTCAGGTACTGCATATTTTAAAAATTCTTGTGGCACACCAGTTGAAAATCACTGTACGAGACAATAAGCTCTGTGCACTTAGGGACCATGCCTAAACTAGTCATCACTCTATTTCTGGTTTTGGCCCACATTAAGACTTTTATAAAAGTATATTGAGCAAGTGAATGTCAAGTGCCATATTAGATGCTGGAGATTCAAAACATAACTGGGCAAAACATAACCAGGCACAACATGGTCCTTTTATACTCACTTAGAATGTTATAGCTGCTTAAAAAAGTTAAAAATGTTGGACTCATGTTTGGCTTCCCCTTGATGGTCTATACGGGAGGGTGAACTATCCCTTCATGAGCATTGGAGAGATCATTCTGAGTAATCTGTGCATTTTAGAGGAGCCAGGGGAAATCAGTAGAAGGTAAAAAGCAAGGTCCAAGTTCTCAATTATTAATCTCATCCAGCAAAGCTCTGCTAGGGGAGGCCTAAGCTCCTGGCTCAAACAGTATAGCCGTGCAGCAGAGGAAAGAGGCTCTTTCTTGAGGGTTGCTAATGATCTCCCGGATGAGAAGTAAATGAACTGGAAAGCAGTCATCTCAGTTATTTATTTTCCTTCCCACTTATCCCTTAGGATCAGGGTTGAAAAAGGAAGACTCTTGGTAGTCTTTCTTTTTCAAAGTCTGAGGGATAAGTGGGAAGGGAAATTAATTCTTCCACCTCTGCCTAGACCTGGGCAGTTTCTGCTCCACTATTTCCCAGGAGTCTGGCCTGCAATCCACAAATGGAAAAAAAAGCAGACCTAACTAATAACGGGTCTCTGCTCCTAAAAAACAAATAAACAAGCAAAAAAACAAAAACAGATGATGAAC
Organism: Macrotus californicus; assembly: GCA_007922815.1. Taxonomy (NCBI): domain Eukaryota; kingdom Metazoa; phylum Chordata; class Mammalia; order Chiroptera; family Phyllostomidae; genus Macrotus; species Macrotus californicus. The sequence goes on from VMDR010022194.1 coordinate 6,567, forward strand.
CCAATTTTCAGTCAGCCAGGAAGGGAACTGATTTTACAGAATCTTTGTTAGGGCTTTTGTGTTCATGGTTCACTCGGGTTCACAGGGCTCAAACGATCAGAGTTCAGCTCAGCAATCCCAATGTACTGCCAGAAAACTTCCAGCCCTCTGGGCATAATCTCCCTACTTACTTTCCTCAGCTTCTTTCCAAACAACAAGAAAATAGTCTGCCTGAGGCTTCATATACTTTCATCTCCATAAAACCTGGAAAGACCAAGGACAAAATTGCTTGCTCGAGTCCCCAGAAACCATGGAAGAAAAGGGCAGAATTAGAACAGAAATACTAGATTCTTCCTTCTTTAAGTGAATATGGTCAAAATTATTGGGGCAGAATTTGGCCAGGGATTCAATGTTTATTTTCTCTAGAAGATAATTACAGTTCCTTGATTTCAGGTACAAATCCACTATCTGTTATATTACTATGACATTAACTTTGACATGCCACTTTGCAATTGAAAAGGTGCTTTTACATCTTATTTCATCTCATCCTCACAAACCCATGAAATAGATGCTCATTATATTCTTCTACAGTGATCCAGTGATACATAGATAACAAGACGCATCACTGGGGCTAAAATTCTCATTCTTCCAATCTGCCTAGACGTGGCAAGGACAGTTAAGTGCCTTGTAAACTTGCACGTATGAATACGCTGCTCCATGTGATATAGATTGGAAAAGACCTATTGACTCTTCAGAGTTCTCCGTGGATGAGGTACTATGCTTCCTGTCACCAACCCTATCGCATCCTCCCTTCCCTGACGTGGTGCTGCCAAAAGTTTTCCCAGGAAAGCCATGGATACGTATTTGCAATATTCTCTGCAGAGATTTACGCAGATTCACACACCACTTTGTGCAAATCTGTTGTCACATTTTAAAAATTTAAATTCCAGGCACATAAAGTAAGTTCCCTATTCTCTGGAGAAAGAGGCTTGTCACATTAAGCTGCTTTATATAAAGGCACTCTGGCACATGTTCACTTAGAAGTAAACACTTATTCCAGGTAAGTTGTAAAACCTTCAGTACACATTCTCTGATTCTGAGTGTGAAGCAGGTTCCCCCACTCTCAGCCCAGGAATTCGCCTGCAAATGAAGTACATGTGTGGATACTACTGATCTACTCCTTGCATGGAAATGGAGTATCATTATATAGTATATTAGAAGGGTGCTGTAAATAACATGGCATATTAGATGAATATGGCATACTATAAAAATAAAAAGTATAATATTGTTTGTATTATTAGTAATATTGACTTCATATTTCCCTGCCTCTTACAATCACATAAGAGGCTCTCAGAATTTCCACTGTCATCCTAGGTTCTTCACTTGAAGTCAGACTTTATTACAAACCAAGAGTTTATGTGGACCAAGCACCACTATAAATATATTCCAAACATATCTAACTGTACAAGAGCAAGGTATAGATTAGAAATTTCATATGATCCAAGAAATAGATCTATGTTTTCACCAAGAGTGAAATTGTGCTTGCTCTGCCTAGATGACCCAGATGGCCTTCACCAGCTGGACGGAACTCCTTTAACCGCTGAAGACATTGTCCAGAAAATTGCTACCAGGATTTACGAGGAAAATGACAGAGGAGTATTTGACAAGATCGTTTCTAAACTCCTGAATCTTGGCCTAGTGAGTCGTATGCATGAGAATAAACCAAATTCTTAGTACAGTTTGGAATATGCTATGAAGCCAAATCATTTGATTCAAATAGCCAAATGTTTATAATGCATCTGCTTTATACTAGGCACCATTCTTTCCCTCTAGAAATTTGTAGTCTATCAGAGGAATTAAACAAGTACACACATGCATATAATGTAAGCTGCATAAGAACCACAAGATCAGTTTAGTTTGCCAGAGGATGGATTATATCCAGCTGAGCTATAAGGAAAAGCTTCAGAAGAGGAGGTGTTTGAAGTGAGCTTAGAAGGATGGTTAGGATTTAACCAGCTTGAGTAAAAGATATTGCGAGGTGAGGAGGAAATAACGTGAACAAAGGCATGCCATGTTTGGGAAACTAAGCAATCCCATTTGAGCCTGCTTCAGCTAGGCTCCCCAACCCTATACAGCCCTGGCAGACTTTAGTAGGGTGCCAAATTTGTAGGTTTCCAGGTTACCTGACTTGCAGCTGAGGACTGGGAAACAGTGATCAGGATGTGTCTCAAAGTAAGTGTTCTGTGGGTTTCAGCAGACAAGGCTACTTGTACCATGAGGCCAAGACACTTCTTCCCAGGAGTGCCGGTCAGTCACTGTGAAGACCTACCTGTGTGGTGGCATAAAAAAGGGTTGTCCAGAAGAGGGATCAGAAGATAGTCTTGTCTTCTAGAAATGTGTTCAACTACAGTTTAGTCTAGATTTTTTTTTTACCATATGTTTTAACTCTTCATAACAGATCACAGAAAGCCAGGCCCACACACTGGAAGATGAAGTAGCAGAGGTTTTACAAAAATTAATCTCTAAGGAAGCCAACAGTTATGAGGAGAAAACCAATAAACCCACAAGCAAGACTGAGAGTCAGGCTGGAAAAATACCAGAGAAAGTGGTATGTATATGTGAATGTGCATGAGTATGTTATGAACATATGTATGCATACATGTACATGGCCACGAGTTTGTGTGTGTATACTCATATTTGTATATAGTTAGTACCTCACTTGGAGCCAAAGAAAATTTGGGATATGTGACATTTTTAGCCAACTTAAATATTCATGAAATATTAATAAGTTAAAAGATATAAATGAACTCTACTTTGAAAATAATTTAGAGATATGTGTGATATTATATTAAAAATAAAGTTTACATCTTATACCCCGCAGTGTAATAACATATGATATTATGTAAAATGGATATTTCACATAACTATTTGTATAATCCTAGTGTAATGAAGTTAAATATTTCCCAGCTCTTTTGGTATCCAACTTCTCTTCACTGTGGATATCATTACATGTCCCCCCAAATTAAAAAAAAAATTTAGAACTTGGGTTGATTTGATCTTTTGCCATCCCAGCGTTTATATTCCCCAGAGCTAGTTGCCTGATATGCTGCCTCTGTTCTACCCTGTGCTTTCTCACCTTCTCCTTCCTTCTTTCATTGGTTCAGAGGTCTGTCTGTCATCCTTTACTTAGATTAGTCATTCATTCTTCCTTCTCCTTGCTGGAGCCCTTTGCTCTGAAATCTTTGTCTCTTCCTTGAATTCTCTTTAAAACTCCAGGTGGAGCTAATGATAGGAAGATATCAAGCACCCCACCTCTTCTTTGATTTTTCTCCACCAGAGCACCCACACCCCATGGCTTCTTGTCGCCTTCAACATCCTATCCCAAATACAAGGAAAACAACTACATAAGCTTATATACCCCTGCTTTAGAGGGGGCTAGAACACATACCTTGGGTCTGGTTTTTTGTTAGTAGGTGGTCTAAAACCTCTCCTTTGTTCTCCCTCCCTCCAGTCTCCACAAGCTGCCATCTTTTTAAACAGTTTTTGAAGATCTACCCACTGTAAAAATCTTTCTAGCTTTGTCAAAGAACTTCTGACTTTCACTCAAGCTTACCAGTGTGAACTGAAGCTGACATAACAGTTTTCACTCCAATTATGTACCCCTTCTTTCCAATCTCTAAAATGGCCATATTCTCCACCTGCTCACTCATGTTATCTAAACGCACCACTGCAAATAAAACGCAAATGAAATATTCTTTAATAAATATTTATTGAGGTACCAACTACGTACAAGCATTGGGGATATAATGCCCATTTAAGAAGATATAATCCCTGCTCTCAAGAAGCTTAAGATCTAATGGAAGAGTAGATGATCTTCAAATAGTCGTGTATTTTAATTACAACTGCATTAAGTGCTCTGAGGAAAGACACATGGTTCTGTGAGTCCTTATAAAAAAAGGAAATGTCCTGGCCTTGGGCTCAAGGAAGGCTTCCCTGAGGAAGTGACTTGAGCTGAAAACTGAAGGCTGAATGAGTCAACCTGTGACCAGGAGAGGCAGCATGTAAAGAAGGAGGTGTGGAGTATCCGAGTAACTAAAGCCAGCACAGTGTGGCTGGCACGTAGAGTGAGAGCAATGGGAGATTTGACTGGGAGGTGGACCCAGGCCAGGCCAGACCGGACAGGGCTTTATGAGCCAGGTATGGATTCTGATCTTTATTGGAATGATGGAAAAACACTAAAGAAGTTACATGATTAGTTTTTTAAAAAGACAACTCTGGCTACAAATGTGGAAAATGCAGTGTGAGGAATAGATTGGAGATCGGTGGGGCAGCAGTTAAAAGGTAAGAGATAAAGGCAGCCTGGACTAGAGTTGGGTAAGGAGAAAAAGAAATGTACAAATTTGGGGTAAATTTTGAAAGTAGGATCAAAGGGCTACTGATGGATTGAATGGAAGAAAAGTAAGAGAAAAAAGAAAAAAAAAAGCTTACAAATTTCTGTCTAGCTCACTGAATGGAGAATGGATCCTTAATATGAGAACCCCAGACATGGACCAGGTGTAGGTAAAAGAGTCTTGTGCACCCTTTTACACAGTCCTTAAATGTTACCCAGAAACCTCCGTGGTGTGACTGCTCTACTAGTGTTAGGTATTCTGACGAGATTTCCTATACTTTGCACCATCTTTCTTAGTAAAAGTCTGTGAACTCAAATCTCCCCACCTCCACCCCAGCTTGGTGAAAGGCAGTTTTACCAGGAGACACTCATGAGAACCGATGGAGGGGAACTCAGCCAGAGCAGAAACCTCGAAAATCCCTCCTTCTCCCCTGAGCAGGATCCGGGGTCTTCAGTCTCTCTGTCCCCATGACTTTTCATGTTTCTAGTTTGATGCTGCAGGGCAGGCAGAGGAGGAGGTATTCCTATAGTCAAGGGCACAATAGAGGAAAGAACTAAGCTGGAGTGTCATTAGTTCTAACAAAATGTTCATTTTTTATTGATCTTTAAATTCCCACCGGAGACTCCAATGGCAGCAATCCGAGATGGTTTTGCTAATGGAGAAAACGATGAAACAGTATCTAACACCTTAACCTTGACAAATGGCTTAGAAAGGAGAACTAAAACCTACGGTGAAGACAACTTTGAAGAACTGCAATATTTCCCAAACTTCTATGCACTACTCAAAAGTATCGATTCAGGTAAAAATTGTTTTCTGGCCATGTGGAACAGAAACAGCAATTCCAGGAAATGTGTGGGTGGTTTTCTCTTCCTGTTTTCAGTTTCCAAATGAAATCCTCGATGACATATATTGTAGCCTTGGGGACAATAGTTCACATACATTTTTTCCAAAGTGCACGAATCATGGAAATATTTAGGAGAGGGTAATCAGGAAAGGTGGAGTTTCTGGACACTTTAAACCTCTTGTTGACAGACGGCTCACTTGTTTGTTCAGCAAACAGTCCCTGAAGCGCGCTGCGTTGGTGGTGCTGGAGCGAACCTGGTGCAGGTGTGAGGTGAATCACCGCCCCAGACTGACGCAGTTCAGCCTCAGCTCTTACTGCAAATGTTTTTTTAAAGCCTGTATTCATTTTCCTCTTAGTGGGAACAGTGTGTGGACCATCATTGATTATTTTTAAATGATTCAGAATTTTTTTTTTTTTTTTGCTTTTTAGATCTTTTCAGCTTCACCTTTCAAGTGAGTCACAGTGAAATAAACATGGGACTAAAGGAGGTCAGGAGCCCAAGACACACTTGGAAAATGATATGTTTTTTAAAAGCAAAGTCTTTAATGTGTCTTGCTCTTTTCTCTTATATGTGTACCAAATGAGTTAACTGAAGACTTCAGTTCCTGTTTACTTTTAAGGTTGATCTATGAAGAGGATGCTGTTGGGCAAAGTTTCTGTTGTCGTGGCTGTCCACACAGATGGCCTGCATGGCCTCAGTGACTCTTCCTCTTCCTATTCAAAGATTCAATCTCGGACTGAACATTTGTAGTAAAGGTTTCTGTAAATGTAACAATATTTCCCCCAAAAGTGACCTTAGAGTGAACTTTCATTACTAGACAACATCCTTTGTCTTTAAATTCCAGACATTGGCCAGATGGCACCAGCCCCTCTGCTGGTGTCTGCAAAGTTTGTAATATTGAGAATCCGTTTTGAGCCATCTTGCCCCATTGGCTGGCAGATGCCCAGCTCAGAACCTCTGTCATCCTGGTGACTCACTTCTTGTCAGTGAAGACCATCAGCTTGATACCAAATATTTATATGGAGATGGCCTTGAGTAACTAATAGGATGGCTGAAGTTATTTACCACCTCTTTTTCAAGATCTCTTCCCACACTTCTTCTCCTACCTTTTCTCTCTCCCAACCTTGTGACTTTCATGGTATTTTAAAGATTCCATTGTATGGAATGATCCTCATTTTATTTGTTTTTAATCCTTCAGTTTCTTTGACCCCATTCCATAGTGCCTTTATTTCTGTAGACTTTTAATTTAAATATTTACACTGAGGCCTTTGATAGCGCCCGTCTTTCTCACCCAAGGTCTGAACTGACTGAGAAATAATAAAGCAGGTAGAAAGCCAAAGTATCTCTGGTACTGATAAAGACGAGGCTCTAAAATGTAGCTTAGTATGAGCACTCACAGCGGGCTTACTCGCTCTCACTCCTCAGTCCAGCTCTTGAAACAGCCAATTCCAGGGATAGTGAGAGTCTGCAGACCCGGTGCTTTTTTCAGGTCCCTGCCTTCCACTGTTCTAGGGGAGTGGAAAAAGAAAGATGTCCAATCTCCATTGGTAGAGAAATGTAGACTGATGTCTATCGGCTACTAACCTCAAGTGTGGGGAGGATGAAAAGATGGGGGAAAGGCTAGACGTGAGTAGAGAAAATCCTTCATAGCAACTAAAAGAACAGGGAAAATGAGTTCTCTAGCATCTTAGTTTTTCTCTTCTTCAAACCCGGAAATAGAATTTTTTCTGCTTTTAGAATTAATACATCTACTGAACTCCTATGGAATCATTGGCCATCTTGCTGCATCGCGACGCAGAACAGTATGTCAGATATGAAGAGTTCCCAAGAAACTCTTACTAGTGGTTACCCACAGGGAGTAGGAACCCAGAGGTGGAAGAGAATGTTACTTTGACTCTTGCTTACTTCTGTACTATTGAAATATTTTTAGTGTATACATATATTCTTTCAAATGAAATACAATATAAAAAGCAATATATACTACTGTTAAAAGTAAACTTTACATTTATGTTTTTATTTAAAATATGAAGCTTGATGACTGAAAGCAGGCTGTTCTTGCCCTCACACAGGCACAGCCCGAGTGGAAGAAAGTCGTTGGGCCACCAATCTTCTGACTTTCCTTTTGCGTTCAGGTTGTCTGTGGTCATAAACTCTCTCCGTCATCGACTCCATTGATAAAGCATTTCAGATTCAAGTGAATCTTTTTGGAGGAACTATAATTGTCCATTTTGGGGAAGTTTAGTATACCTGTACATCGCCCCAGTCAAGTCTTAGGCTTTTTATAAATTAAATACAAGTGGTTTTAGGTATAAAGGTAGGGAAAAATGTTTCAATAAGATGCTGTACTTCATCAACTGACATCGAAAGGTGTAGCTACACTCCACTAGTTTTTTAAAAAATTATTTTGTCTTTTTATACAGAAAAAGAGGCAAAAGAGAAAGAAACACTGATTACCATCATGAAAACACTGATCGACTTTGTGAAGAGGATGGTCAAGGATGGCACTATATCTCCAGAAGAAGGGGTTTCCTACCTCGGTGAGGGTCCTGTCTGCTTTGTTTTTACTGTTCTAGTTCTCATCATCCAAAGTGAGTAGGGATTTGGCAGTAATTACTTCAGTAATCTGATAATTTACGACAAAATGCGCTGAATCATCGGAGTAACCAGAATTGCCCAGCTTGATAATACATACAAATAAAATTAACCAAAAGTTTTCAGCCTTTAGTCTTTATCGATCTAATTTGACTATAAACATTTCACACTTGTTATATTTTGTCTTGCTAATATTTTCTAATAATCTCCACGACAGAGACAGTTTTATTAAAATTGGACTTATTTTTTTTAATTGTATTTGAATGTCAGGACTAAAAGAGTCTTGATTTTAACCAGTGAGGTCTGTATGTGATAAGGAGGAACAGGCACTGGACTGGGCACAAGACATTCTGTCTTCATGTGGATGAAGGCCACTGCCTCAGTTTCTGCATCTGTAAAGTAAAGGACCTTGTTATCTGCAGCAGGCCCAGTAAACTCCTGCCCGCGGACCAACTCTGGTGCCTCTCCTGTTTTTGTATAGCACACAAGCGAAGAACGGCTTTTATGTTTTCAAGCAGTTGGAAAAAATCAAAACAAGAATAGCATTTTGTGACACAAGAAAACGATGTAAAATTCACGTTTCAATGTTAGTAAATGCAGTTTTATTGCAACATAGCCATTCACGGTGGTTTCAGTATGCATGGCTGCTTTTGTGGTACAATGGAAGAGTTGAGGAGTTGAGACCATACGGCCAGAAAAGCCAAAAACCTTTACTATCTGGCCCTTCACAGAAAACATTTTTCTGTCCTTGATTCCTGGAACTTGATAAATAAGCTTGGACATTTTTTGATACTGCATGTAAGTTGTTGTGTTGTTTTAAAGTATTTTATTTTCCTGAGTGGTTTAGTTAATCAACAAATACCACTCATCCCTGATGTCCTTTGGGTAAGATGCCTTCCCAGCCCCTTGCTCTCTGGTGAGACAGGGAGAAATAAACAGAAGAGAACATCTCATGGAACAAAGTAATCTAGAGTTATTCTGTATGAACTCCATTTTTCTACTTAAAAAGAGTTTTACTGTTTTTTTCTGATTATAAAAGAGCATATTTAATTTTAAAAATCATTCAATGCAAAAAAGGAAATAAAAAATCACTCAGTACCAGCAGTGATGTAACATTTTGGTTCATGTCTTTCCAGATATTTTCTGTGTGTGTGTGTGTGTGTGTGTGTGTGTGTGTGTGTGTGTGTGTGTGTGTGTGTGTAGGCACACATGTATATCTAGGTCTTTTTTTCTTTTGTTTAACAAAAAATGGATTCATGTTACACACAGTGCTTTGCGGCCTACTTACTCAATTAACAGAGATCAAAGACATTGTTTCGAACCGGTCATTGTTTCAGGCCGTGACTCAGAACTTCCACATTTCAGTCATTTATCCTATGGACATAAATTAGAGATGCCACAAGGCTTATGTACAGGGTAGATATTTCCACTACTGTTTATGGCTGTGCTGTGCTGTGCAGTAGAGCAGCCATTGCTATTAAAATTATAAGTAATCAAAATTAAACAAAATTTAAAACCCAGTTTTTCATTTTCAAGTGCCCAATTGCCACATGCCTGGTGGCTACCGTGTTGAACAATAAAAAACTATTTCCGCCACTGCAGAAAGTTCTCTTGGACCACACTGGGTTATAGGAACGAAACAACGGAAATAACCTAGATACTCCCTAAGAGGGAACATCTAAAATAAATCTTTAGTTACTCTTATGTTAGACTATTTAAACTTTACTTTTAAATGTTTGCATTTTTAATAATTGTATGTTTTATTGCATTAATACATTATAAATACTGTTTATGAGGATTAATGACAGGAAAAAATGTTCATGATATACTATTGAATTCTTAAAGCCATTTAAAATGTGACCTCAACCTTGGTGTTAAAAAAATGAGTGTATGTATAGAAAATTGGAAGGAAATATACCAAAATGTTACCTGAAATAAAACAGAATGCATCTTCTCAAAAGAGTCATGGTGTAGGAGG
>VMDR010022195.1:0-16358 GCA_007922815.1 Macrotus californicus
AATAAAAATTAAAGGCTTTGTGGATCCTGCCCTAGCTTATTCCACATTGTTTTCTGTGAGCTTCTAGGCTGTGTCTTCATCTATCTTATGCAGATCAGAGTCTCAAAGTAAGGAGATGGTTTATAAGACCTTAATTATCATTTTCATTACAAAGTAATATGTGTAAGAGACATAACCCCTCTTCAATCCTTAATTTTAACTCAGTCCTCATACTCAGTGTTACTATTATCAAATTTTTCTTAATTACATCCCCACCACTTTTAAGCCGGGTGGAGGTGAGATTTGGGGACGGTCTAAGAATGCAGGTCTCACAGATTACTTGGGAACTGATACAGCGGTTTGACCTTTACGACAGCATGGATGGACCTGGAGAATATCATGCTATGTGAAATTAGCCAGTCAGAGAAAGGAAACTACCATGTGATGTCACTCGTATGTGGACTCTAATGAACAAACTGAACCAACCAGCAAAACGGAGACAGACTCACAGAGAAAGAGCAGGCTGACAGCTCTGGGTGGGGGTTAGGCGACAGAGGGATTGAGCAAAAAGGAAAGGACTCCTGGACATGGACAACAGTGTGGTGATTATGGAGGGAGGGGGTATAAGGGAGCTAAAAACATAATTTAAAAAGTAGGTTTCTTGTAAACAAAAATAAATTTTAAACAACAGGAATAAAAAACAACCCTGATTCTGCAGAAAGCTTCCTACTTTAATTCTAGAACAAGAAGATAACTAGGTACTGTCATCTACAGTTTATGCAACTTAGGTCTGTTCTATCTTCTGACTCTTCATGGAAAAGCAGCTCAAAAAGTTTAAGGAATTTAGAAAATGTTAAACATACCGACTGTTCTGACATTCTTTATGCTGGACTGCCCTTCAGTCACGGGCCAGCTGCAGAGTGTACATAGCCTTTCATCCAGTGTAATAAATTATGAAGCGATTTTTCTCAGCGAGACAAAAGGGATATTACTTGAGATGCTAGCAGAGCATCGGAACGGTGGGGAAGGCTATGTAATTATCTAGACGGCCTGTTTATCCCTTCTCCCTTCCTTTCTACCTGAGGACAAAATTATTATTCAGCACCATTTGCTCTAGCCTTGCATCAGGAGCAAGATTAGAAAGTACTGATTTATAAGAAATATACCTGGAAAAAGAAATTCATATAAGCAAAATGACTTAAAGGCTTTATTTTCTCTATTTCCTAAACTCTACTCTGTTCCTAGCTATGTTGAAGCTATACAATAATTAATATTAAAACTTTTACTTTTTATGTCTGTCTACACTCCCAGCCCAACCTTATAACTTTGTATTCAGTCACTGTTCCATCTCTGAAGCAAGGGAATTCTCATATGTAGGCATATAAATCATGATGGTGCATGATAAACGTGCCATAGAACATTAGGCCCTATGTCCTGGAAGGGAAATGAATGGACTTTGAAGGGTACAATGTTCTCAAGGTCTGTAGCAAACAGGGAGAGGTGGGAGTCCTCATCGAACAGTTCTTACCCTTCCAACACAGGCAAAGCTTACAGGGCTTCCCCTGAGACACAGAACTTCAAATTTCAGGACTTACATTTTTAAATACACAATCAAATACAAAACACTACAGGTTAGAATCCATGCAAGCAGAATGACATGCAAATCTTGCAGCTGAGAGGTGTCCCCTTTACCCTCGTTGTCTTGGACATTTCTAGTCTTCAGAACTACGCAGTTAAAGGTGCAGAATGACTGATTAGTTAGCAGAGCACGCCGTATTACCAGTATGACTATTTGGGACTGAAAAATCTCCGAAGTAATTTTGTATCATGCTTAACACAATCTGTTGAAAGAGGCAGACGGTAGAGCAGGGGTAGGCGTTCATACAACAGATACACACAGAGTTCCTCTACATTACTAAGTACAACACGAAATGTCAACAAGAAAAGAAGGGATGGTCAGGGGGTGGGCCAACCTGGGTATTTTAGAAATTATGGTGTTTAATCCTGGAAAGCTGGAAGCTGTCTGTGATCAGTCTGTTGTACCACACTCAAGAAGAGTAATACGTGTGTGAGCCATTTGATTCTCCTGACAAATCATATTTCCTCTAGTATAGCTTTTAATCTTTTTTGATAAGGTGACCCACAAATTCTTTGAAGTTTATTCCCCTGTTATAAAGAAGATCTGATCAGTGACATGGATGGCTGTCCTCAAGGCAGCCAGCTCTCCTCCCACCGAGGGAGGGACAAAGGCACAACCTCCTTGTTAAGGTGCATTGTAACCATTATAACTAGTCTGCTTAAATTATTCTGAAGTAACCAGAATTGACTATGGAATGGTGACACTTTAAAAAGCAGCAATGTATGTTACCACTTAAAGTACATCTGTGAAGTCTATAGTTATAAAACGTTTTCCGTTGCATTGCAGACCTTGACCGTGAAACTTAACCTGTCAGAGAGCTACATCAAAGCTCTTTTATACTTAAGGTGTTTCTATAAAAATGAACATTGATAACCCAAGATTTAAGAAAATGATTCCCTTTCAATAAAAACATTGTACGATGCCCCTATACAACCTACTTCGTATATTATTATAGTTTTCAAGTTATACACACACAAAAACTCTGTTGTGTATTTCTGAGTCTTGTAAACAAACACCCAGCAGAGTGTCAAGGTTATTCTCTAGTAAAAATGAAGGATGAGATCTGAAATATGAAAACCACTGAACTCAAGATAAGGGAATATTAGAACCATTGGGTCCAGCCCCCTGAATATTCACAGAAAGTTTAAAACGGCGAAGGCATCGAACACTTGAATATCACTCATTTGCAGCCGAGTCAGCCCTGGAAACCAAGGCCACCTCTCTCACTACCTTGAAACAATGGACATTCTACATATGTTGCAAGTCACATTGATTGATAGCAGGTATGTCATTCATATTATCATCTGAAGCAAATATGCTGGTTCATATTTCCCATTGGCTAATCCCAATGACCTTGAATTACATACTACTCTAAATGACAGGCATCCTGAATCACCTCGTGTGCATAGGAACAAGGCTGGATTTAAGAAGAGATTTGCAATGTGAGCTAGTGTTGACATGACTCCATCTAGTATGTAGGAAGCCAGGAATGAAGAGCAACCTGCCTCGTTAGCCCTGAACTATCAAGAGAAGTCATCGCGAGTCTTTTTACATTCAGGTCCGTGAGTCTCGTGATGGGGGTGAGGGTAGGGGGAACTCAGGCAGATGAAGATGCATTTTTTAGAACTGAGGACAGACTCAAATTGCAAGGTTTAGGATTCTGTGTAAAAAGGGATTGGGGCATCTTTTGTTCTTCAGGAAGGTCATCCCACAGTGGTCACATGGGAGTGGGAAGTCACCAGAAGGATCTGGAAGAAGGGAAAGTAAGGAATACTTATCTAAGAGCTACTACATGTCAAACATTATGCCAGATTGTTTACATTAAAATATTTCCTTGACTCCTCACAACAATTCTATGACGCAGATATTTGTCTCTGAATGCGAGGGTTCATGTTTCTTTGAGCAGGTCAGACATGGAGTAGGGGTTCCAGATACGTTTGTTAGTGGCAGGACAGAAGTCACTTCCAGTAGCTCTAAGGGGCACTCCCAGTGAAGAGTGGCCAATGCTCACTTTCGGGAGGGACACCCTGGTTCAGGGCTGGCTCACAGTGATGGAGAGGTCCAGGGGAAGCCTGTTTCCCTCTCTGCCAGGCAGGGCTGGCCCAGCAGTTCTGAGAGTTAAATGAGGTGGTCACAGCCCTCCGATATGGCCAGCAGTAGCAGCAGTCTCTCCAGCAGAGGGAGCAACACACCAGGGCCCAAACCTCTCAGAAGGCCTGAAAGAAATGTTAGGTTGTAGGGAAGACTATTCTTAGAAAAACGATGTGGTTCTCAGCCAAGAGGTGGATGTTGGGCCAACATCAGGAGACCCCCAAAATGAGAACAGATCAGTAGACAAACTAGAAAGAGAAACAGTGGTATTGGGGAAGGCCAGAGATGACACAGGGCCAGGGACCAAACCGAGAAAGCCATAGCGGTAGCCACTGGGAAGGGTCCAGGCAATCCCCGCAGCTCACACCACACTCCACGCTCCTCTGGGGGGACCGAAGGGTGGCCTGAGGTGGGCAAATAGTGACGATAGTGACTGTCGGCATACACTTTGCAGCCCTCACAAGAATTTTATGAGTTACAAGGAAACTGAGACACAGGAAGTTCTCAAGGTTGGAATTGATAAGGCTGAGATTCTTACCCATTAAAATATTTCTATAGAAAAGACTCCAACAACCTGAGTGTGTCCGGGATAACAGGCCTGTTCAAATTTTCTCCGTTTTGAAGCATTCCCCGAACCTATACACACCATTTCAGGGCTTGGATGTGAGTCTGTGAGAAGGTGGACGTCTGGGAGAGGAGAGATCTAGTCTCAACAATGTTCTGAGTCAAGTTTCTTCAAGTTCCCTCTGCCGCAGGATACAGGAGGTTATTCTCTCTCTATGCCAGCTCTTTTGTCCCTCCCCCAAAATGTTCAAAAGTGGCTTTGTTTGATGTTTTTGCGTGATTATGCTTTGGAGTCAGGTTTAGAGAGTTCTTCAGCGTAAACGAGAAAAAGGCATGTTGGGGTTCAGGTCATTTAGGGTTCAAAGAAATGGATACACAAGAGTCACGTATGGAGATCACGATTTTTAGGAAGGAATTTGACTGAAGACAAATGTGGGAGCAGGTTAAGCAGTCTCTGTCAATTGCTGCCTTCCCGTCTGACGCCAGAACTTAGACAATCGGGATGCGGGGTGGATGTCACATTAGAGACAGCGAGAGCAAACAGAGCCCTACCAACACAAGCTGGGGCCCAGGCCGACAGATGAACACCTGGACTTGTTGCCTCGGAGCCTGGCTGATGTATAGAGGCTGAGACAGTGCTACTGTGCACACCTAGCCTGGGGGTCTGTGAAACCCCAGGAGGGTCCAGAGAAAGGCGGAGCAGTCACGGGCCTGGCTGCTGCCTCCCAACAGTGACATGAACCAGTAAATGAGGAGCTGTGTGTGAGAGCCCCAAGCAGCTGTTGCTATATATCCCCCCTCCAACCATCCCAGAAGGCCCTCTCCTGTGGCCCAGCCTAACCAGATGCACACGGGAAAGAGTTCTGGGACCTGTGGTCCCACCTGCCACACTGCCCTCCAACACCTCTTTTCAATTTGACATACAGACCCATCCCATTAAACCACACTTGACCCCCACATAAAGATCATGGCGAAGCCATGCCTCTGCCTAACAGGGTGTGATACCCCGAGGGTGAGCAAAAAGCCAACTAAGCCTGAGACACATGTCCGGGGGGACAATGTGAGGCACTCTGCAGCCTGGCTCCACAGAGAAGTGACTGTCACTGGTAAAAATTATTTTTAGAAATGTTAAGTCTTGGGAACTGCCTAAAGGACATACATCAAGCAAACTTTTATTTAAGAAACTCTATTACCATTTGGTAAGAACAGCAAGAGCCTAAGACACTTGAACTGTGTATGACATGCTTGCTCAGCCCTGACCCCTCCACACCTCCGCTATGGATGTGGCCAGGAAGAGGGAGCTCACTGGCCCCTCAGCTCAAGAGTGGCTACGTACCCAGGAGGGTTGAGACACCAGGACATCCCCTCCGCCACAGCCTGTGTGAGGCAGACTTTGCACTGGATTCTGGAGTGTGAAGCCCAGAGACAGCAGGTGGAGAGGAAAGACAGACATGGTGTGGAAGTCAGTTCTTTATGCCTGTCTGACCCTGGTGATAGAGGTGTCCTACAGAGGTTGCCCCTTCACTGTGACACTCAGAACACACACATGGCCCATCCGTCAGAGGCACTGAAAAAGGTATCTGGCAGAGGGGGGTGTCGCAGGCCCCACTACAGCCCCACACGGATGTGACCAGAGAGCAGGGGGTTGACCTGTGTGAGATGCAGTGTGGTGGATGCTCCCCTTCCTGCCTCCAAGTCTCCCACAAGAGTCTCTCTTGATCTCGCCCCAACCAGAAACAGACAGGAAAAAAAACTTTAGGAAATTAATTCACTCTTGCCCAGTTGACACATGACAAAGACACCACAGGATCATCAAAACTCCACTCTGAAGACAGTGACGGAGCAAAACAAGATTCCTCACGCCAACGCGAGGGGAGACAACAGAAACAAGGTGAGCAAATTTCATACCCAGGGGGTGGCGAGGATGGAACTGGCAGCCCGAGAAGGGAGACGTAAAGAAGGATCCCGAAGGTACTGTGATACCGACTCAAAGCAGTCTCTCCGGTCTCTAAATATGACCTGGGAGGAAGAGTAAAGAATTGCCTGCCCTCTAGACTCCAAATACATGCCTAATCAGCCTGAGTAAGACAGGGCTCTTACAGGTGATGAGCTGAATTTATGTACCTTTTCCAGCTTTCATAGGTTCTAATGGAAAATTGACAGTTTGGGCACCAAACGTTCTTCGCTAACCCGAAGTGTCTCTGCAGGCACACCTTGGGGGGTTTTTGTGCGCTAGCTTGATGCAAAACCTTCGACACTTAACCTGATGACTCCATCCCTGTCCTGGTGATCCTGCTAGGAATGGGGTCCACGGGACAGTGAGGACGCCGCGCTGAAGCAGTGGACCCACACAGTCATCAGCACTGGGCTTCCACTGCCCCAATTACTGCAGGACTGGTACTGCAAAGAGAGTCGCCAGCCAGTGAAGGGGGGGGGGGGTGCTCCCAAAACAGCAGCTCAGAGCCCAGGGCTTTGGCCCATCTTTGATGCCTCTGTACCAACTTGGAGGGGACAAGCTGTACGTTCGGTAAGGAAGGGGAAGGCATTCAGGAGCAAGTTTTATTATCTACAAAGTCACAGAAGCCAAAGTCATTTAGCATGCCCCTTAGAAAATGTGAAGTCCAGGGTCTAAAAGGTTTCCAGCAGGAGGCCGGTTCAGAGACTAGAACTATTGACATTCTAAAGGAGAAATAAAGCAGCAAATCAGAAAATATGCATTTGGTCAGGTCGTTTCAATTAACCTGAATTTGACAATGGAAATGACATTTTTCCCTCACACATAGTTATGTACCCTCCTGCCTTAGGTGAAGGAAGAACAATGGCAATTTGGCGGGAAACGTTTAAGGCCACGTGAGGAAAGAGTTATGGGTCCCATCACAGTCTTTCATTCTGAGGTTAACATGCAGGGGAAGACTAAGCACGACCGTGTGTACCGCCAACCAGTCCAGCTGTTTAACCACATCACCTTGGTCAGCAGCGACCCGGCAGGCTATCTACTCATCAAAGTGACTTGCAAAGAAAAGACACTATTCTGGAGGGGTCAGTATTCTTCTACAAACTCATCAAAGTGATTTAAAAGGCAGTTTCAAGTCCAGCTTGTCCTTCCCTGTCACCTCACTGGAGCACCTTGCGAAACAGCCAGTAACGGTAAAAGAGCATTTAATAATCTGCTTCACATACGCCTCTCTTCCAGCCAAATTGCACCCATAAAGTTAAAAACAGAACCTCTTTGGAGCCTCAACAAACACAAGCTGAATATTTTATGATTTGTGCAGTAGTTACAGTGTGTTGCCTTTTCTTAATTAGCATATATATGGATGCCTTTCTTTCCTGGCATGTTATTATTGTTGCAGTAATTCAATAAAACTATCCTAAACATTTACATTGTAGAGCATTTTTATGATTTACACCAACAGAACACCATACATGGTGTTGTACATCTGCTTTCCAAGTCATAACTTTATTTCATATTCCCATATCCCTTTTAAGAACGAGAAATATTGTAGCTTTGAAGCATGCCTTTATTTCTTATCTTTTCTGCCTCTCTACGAATTTCATTCTGTTACACGTTCTTCCCCACAACGATCAAATCAATTCATTCAACGGGAGCAATTATTTTTTCCCCAAAGTCCCTCACAACAGAGTAAAGAATTATTGTCTTAATCCACTCCACTGGATTTTCATTATTTAAAAAAATAAACATTTTCCTCTGTTTGGTCACTAACTAGACTCACACTCAGTCTTTTCAAAATGAGTCAGGAAGAGTCAGAAGCACAATTCTTCCCCAGAGGCACTAACTAAATGTTTACAGGGAGACCACCGTAGCATCATCGTATATTGTGTTATTTCCAGCCTCAAGGGTCAAAGGTGGAGGTGTCGGTTGGACAAAATGATTGGGTAAAACATCTCATTAGTCTCCAAGTTGTTTCCCTTTGTATTCTTATACCTATTTTGTGACATGATAGAGCCATAGCAGTCTGCTTTAGTTCCAAACTCAGGGCTCTGGGGCTTCTTCATTTGTCACAGCTCTGTTACATGCACCTGTTTGCCTGGGCTTCTAATCTGCCCTTATTTCTACTCTGTCTCCTTCACATCTAGAAGAAGCAAGTAGCAACTTTACAGAAATTAAAAAGAGATCTTTTAAAACTATACTTTGCGCTTATAGCATCAAAATTATGAACTTCAAATAAGGTTTGGGAGAGACGGTCTATGAGACATGAAGATGTGGTCTGAGAAATCGGCAGACATACCTGCAGGGGAAGATGGTGGGAGATGGGGCTGAGGTCTGTGCTGGGCTGCTGGGCTGCTAGTGGAGTGAGAGGCGCTGGCAAATACGGTATCCCCAGCATCCATGTGTATCATTTTCCAACTGATTCCCAGGGAGTCTTGCAGAGATGGCTATAAAAGAAAAGGAAAGAACAATAAGTAGTATTTTAATATCAAGGTACGGTAAGAAACTGAGAAAGCTAGGCATGGATGAAGGATCGTGGGGATAGGGCCATCCTTTCCCTTAGCTAGAAGTTTCAGAAGGAAAAAATGTCAGGGACCACGAAGGGAGTGGAAGAGGGACAGTAGAGCTAGGGCCAGAGAGCAGCTACGTGGTTCGATCCACATGACTGTCACTCACGTGGACAGTAGAAGAAAACACCAGAGATCAGAGGTGCAAACGGCAAACACCATTTGCAGGAAGGTAATTTTAGAGGCTACAAAAGAGTGTGGATGAGACATTCAGGATTCCACAGATGGAATAATAACAACAACAACAACAATAATAATAATAATAATTGCTGATATTGGACAGTGCTTCAAATGTGTCAAGAACTATTCTAAATAGTTATATAATTTATTTCATTTAATATGCAAGCCATCTCTAAGTGATAAGGATAATTATTATCCTCTTTTTAAGATGAGAAACTGGAGGGAGGGTAGGCTTCAGTTATTTACCTACGGTTCCCATAACAAAGCACGTGGCATGCCGCGCTCTGCAACAGGGGTATTCTAAGATGCAGCCTGCGCCTTAGTGACTGTAAGTCCTGGCGGGGGAGAGGGGAGGCTTCCTTCCAGGGCCCCCGCCACAAGTGTTCAAACACTGATTTTGGTGTTTTTGCTGTTGTTGCTCAGACCTCCTTCACTGTGTTTATCTAGTCAGCTATGAGAAAATATGGCTGGGTACAGGAAGATGCAACAGTTGGACTGGCTATTCTTTCATCATTCCTTCACCTATTCATTCATTCATTCATTGAACAAGACACCCTGCCCTTTTCCCAATGTACCCTGGTCATAGCCTGGATAGAGACTATATAACCCACAAGTACTGTCAGGCCCAAATGCCCATCTCCTTTTGGAGAAGAAGCCGTGTTCTCATCAGCCCATGACAGTACATACTTTTGCTTCCCACACCCCCACTCAGTAAGACAGAAGTCGAGCCCAGAATTTCTCTGCCACTACAATATTGCTATATTTTCAGTAGCTGTTTGTGTTTGTAGTGAAAATATTTCAATACAAAAATAAATGGCACAGTTCTTTTGGAAGGGATATGTTACTAACAAGTACTTAAGAAAAAAATTTTATAACATTGCTGGAGTACCAAGTTGATTCACATAAACATACATATTCCAAAAAATCGAATTTTCATCCTGCATTTCAAATAAAGTTCAAGGGAATAAGTGTTAGTGTGTAAAGAGGGAAAATTGTAATTATCTGAGTGAACTGACAATTCTGCAAATGTTAAATGCCATTCAGACTTGGCTCTATATAAAACTCATCCACTAAGAGATCAGAAATACCCTTTCCATTAGTACACACATATTCCCACATAGCTCCACCTCCTAAAATTTACTGATCAGTAACCAAAATGAATGTCGTTATAAGGATGTGAAATTTTTATGCTGCTTTACCAGCAGGTAACTTGGTTGACCTGAAATGGAAATAAATCTACAATCTACCTCGTCATTTTCTTCACACCACCTAATTGTGAAGATGCAGAGTAAATGAAAGGTTGTTCAGTGACTCATATCTCAAATCTGCATGGTTCATCCTGAACACCTATCGCCTGATAGATTCAACCAATTTCTCTCTGGGCTCCACGATCATTAAAATGTACCGGAGTCTTGAATCCACTGAAGTGTTTTAAATTCAGGCAGTAGAATCCCTGCTGCAAGTGTTCCATGCTTCCCTCGGATGTGCTCGCTCCCTGGGGAGCTGGCACGAAGTAGCTGCTCCACGTTGCAGAAAGGGAATGCCTGTCGCCAGGTTTGAAATTGCTGCTGGGATTGCAACAAATTCCCAAACCACCTCACGGCAGAAACAAACAGCTCGTCTCATATATTAAGATAGCAAAATGAGATTGAAGAGATCGAAAAACTTTTACACTGCAGGACCCTCCACAGTCCCTGCTGGGTCACATTGATGAGACTTGATTATTAAAGGGACTTGGCTGTAATAGTGACAGGGGAGAAAGGTGACGGTTTGTAGGGAGGACAGAGAAAACGAGAAGGCTGATAATTGTGCAAAGTTTCATAAACAGATTTAACTAGAAAGTCATTCTTTATTACAGCATGCATTCCCAATTGCCATATGGTTTAGTTATTTGTGCAGTGTTTATGCTCAAAATAGGCTGCGTGTGCACAGGGACGGCCACTCCCAGATGTTTGGTTCATCTTTGTGTCCCTATAGGTCTTAATGGAGCATGTGACACTTAAATTGGTAACAGTTCAAGTCATCATCTTGAACATAGTTATGTGCCAAACCGCAAAGTGTCCACATGGCTATTTTAAAAATTACAAACTCATATTTCTGACATTCTACAGGGACTAATCAATCATGGGATAGTAGTGAATGAGCCATTGAAAGGAATTTTCCCCATCCTCTGACCTTCACGTTGGCATTCAGCACCCTCCCAAACAAAGGAAAATTTATTCTTTGCCTACAGAGCTCCAGGGAAGTATAAGGCATGGCCCTCCTCAGTAAATCACGCCATTGATAATATTACCCTGT
Organism: Macrotus californicus; assembly: GCA_007922815.1. Classification (NCBI taxonomy): domain Eukaryota; kingdom Metazoa; phylum Chordata; class Mammalia; order Chiroptera; family Phyllostomidae; genus Macrotus; species Macrotus californicus. Next base: position 11,270 of record VMDR010022195.1, read on the forward strand.
ATTAAACTTGTGTGAATGAATTTATTGACTAATTGACAATATGTCAATGGGAGAATTTAATCTTAAGTGTATTCAAAATGCAGCAGACTTTGAAGATACTATCAAAAGTCAGATGTGTTCTGGGAATGTCAAAAATTCAACCAAAACTTTAAAAAGTTAATAGAAAAACTCCGAGGCTCCCTCAATATATTATTTCAGGGTTGCTATTACAATGCTTCAAAATCAGGAATAGTGTAGAAAAATTAAACTCTTAAGATCCATTAATTATAATGCAATGCCTCAGCCAAACAACAGCTTGGCCTTAAATCAATACTCAATTAAATACTTCCTGCACTTCTAGCCATTAATTGCTTTGCAGCTTGGAAGATAACATTCTAACTGCTTGTAGAAAGGTAACCAAAACTGGTGTGTGAAACTTAAGTTGGGTTCCTTTGTGATTATCTTTCCTCAACAAGAAAAATTAACTTCTTCAGTCGATACCTTTTAAATAATCCACTCTAAACTATTGAACATTGAGGACAATAGCAAACAATATATTTTTGCTTGTGAGATATACCAGGTCTGTCCAGAAGATATCCAGCCATGTAATATGAAAACTAGAGACATTTATTTAAAAAGATACAAGATACAAAAAACATTGTACAGAAGACAATGTCGCCTCAGTCCACTTCAAAGTTATGAACTTCTTGAGTAAAGCTGGTTCATTGGTAGCAGTTTGAATCAAATCAATTGGTAGCAACTGTAGATGTCCCTTCTGCTCTGGTAGCAGAAGCCACAGAATGAATTTTGCCAGGACGTTTCATGCCAAGATCCTGTGTCAAAGTCTCAGACACATTAGTTTTTGGAATCCCCAGATCAGCTTCTAGTTCTCACTCTGTCAGTTGCCAATCTGTGTTGACTGCCGCCTGTACACGTTCAACATTCTCAGGTGTTCTGCTTGTTGCAGGCCTTCCAGAACGTGGATCACTCGACAGATTCTCCACCATCTTTGAAGCACCTGTGCCACACTTTTATTTGTGCTGCATTCATTGCATTGTCCCCAAAACTCTTCTGAATCCTCTGAATAGTTTCCATGGAAGAATGTTCAAGCTTAATACAAAATCTCATGCAGTTCGTTGCTCTCCTTGTTCAGTCATTTTGGATGAGACAGACACACAGTACACACATTCACTCAGCGGCACCTACCATCCCCACTGACTGGTGCAGTGAAGTCCTCCTTGTTCACACATGTGCATTCCAGTCCACTCTCCTTGGCTGCCAGGTTCCATCGATGTCTTGCAAACCATTCTCATTATATTAACAATGGTTGGACTTTTTCCAGACAAACCTTATGTATTTAGTTTGTCTTAAAGAACAAAGACCACAAAGTAGCTTTCTCCATCTTCCTAATGGAAATTACCATAATTTCTATGCTAGACCTTTAGTTGGGGACATACAAACTGGGAACTCCTGCTGCCTATACAGGATGGCAACTGTTGAGGGGAAAACATCTTCTAGCGGCTGCTGGCAAGGGAACGTTTCATGTTGAAACAGGAAATACTATCTTGCTGTGCAATGAGGAATCGCCTTTCAGCTCAACTCCTAAGCACAGCGACTCAGCCTGACAAAGGTGATTTACAACGACCCCGCCACTGATGCATCATCCAGAATGCTGATCCATGTAGCAGGACAAATACGGAAACAGGGGAGGGAGACGGTGAGGTTTAGGGTGTTTGCCTTCAGAACCCAGGCCCTCAGAGAAACGGCCACCATGGCTAAACAATAAGGATGAGAGAACACGACTGAGGGAAACACCACCAGTACAAACACCACGCAGGCAGGCATGTCCAAGGTTGGCAGATGTAACAACTGAGAATGTACCAGGGAAGGTTTGAAACGAAGGACTAGCTTAGCCCTACACAGTGGGATGAACTGGGCAGTGGGGACAAAGCAGATGGAAGAGGTGCCCTTTGATCCCCAAACCCCCGCCCCAGGCTCCCATCTTAGTGCAGATGGTTTGCAAGTAGGTGTTTACAGGGTTTGCAATGTTCTTTTAAAGTTTATAACAATTTTGATATTTATCCATTAAGACTCAGGTATACAGAAACATAATTGTCTGTATTTCTCCTCCGTGCATTGAACTTGTTCTCTGAGTGTCCTTTTAAAAATGTATTGTGAGATATAAAACTGAAAGCAACAAATAAACAAGACAAACAAAAATTCATAGACACAGACCACAGTATGGTAATTACCAGAGGGAAGGGGGTGGGGCTAGGAAAGGGTAAAAGGGGTCAAATGTATGGTGACAGAGATTTGACTTTGGGCGGTGAACACATAATACAACAGTCAGATCATGTATCAGAATTGTACACTTGAAATCTATATGATCTTATCAGCATCACCTCAAGAAATTTAATAAAAACTTAAAAACAAAAGAAATGATCACATGTCAAGTTTCCATTTATTACCAAAGAAGAATATCCATGATTATCAGAAAAAACTATCACAGCTTGAAAGGCTTAAATCCTTTTTAACCATCTGCCAAACAAATCCAGACTTTCTTCTTATACATCAACCAAAACAGCATATCACAGCAGCATAAATGCACAAAAAAAATTGGGGAATCCAGCCATTAAGGCAGACATTAGACAGACTTGAAAAATGTAAAAACAATGTCACTCTTCTCAAATTCTTTTTGTTTTGGAAAATAGTTATTTTTCATAAAATATATTATTTATGCTAACATGTAATAGGATAGCTAAATTAATAAATATCCTTTTAAAAAATGTAATGCAGGCTTCCAGTCTCTCATGTAAGAAGTTTGGGATCCAAAACTCTGCCCTGACAAGAAATAAAAAGCTGAACGTGCTGAAAAAATTGACAACTCTTCTTACGTCTCTAAGGGAAGGGGTGTCACAGGGCCAAGTGCTGCCACCAAATGCGCTGACAGGGGAATACAGAGGATCCCGACTCACAGAGCAGGAACGGGGAGCTGACACCTCCACAGGTGTGGATCCTGGGAAGAAAATCATGAACTGGCTCCAGTGGGCACGTCTGAGAGAGCAAATCTCCAGAGGGACCCAGTCGTTGGAGGGACTTCACACTTGTGTGGGTTTTACCTTCTGGAGCTCTACCTGGTGGGGTCTCAGAGTAGATATCTGAGAAAGTCTTTCCCTGCTTCTTGAGGGGAGAAGCTGTTTTGAACCAGGGCACTCTATTCTTCTTAATAAGGCCTGCCCTCAGGAGAAACTGTTTAGCCAGGTCCTAATTGCTGGGGCTTCTCAGCGTTTAACTGACCTGGGGGAAGGGAGATGCTCTAGGCCAGCCCACTCTAACCATCATGTCCCACCTGAGCAGCGTGGAGAGAGTGGGTGGAACTCAGAAGCACAGGTGAAGCTCACAATCCCAAGGCAGAGTCTCAGTAAGAGAATGAGGCCTAATCAAAGGACTTGAATGCTTTCCCTCCCCCATGCTATCCCCCCCACGTCACTAAAGGACTATTACAATAGTTCCTTTTACCTAGTACATCACATTTGGCTACCCAAAAATAAAAATTAAAAATTAAGAACACAAGACATACAGCAAGGCAAAAACACACTTTGAAGAGACAGAGCAAGCACTGGAGGCAGACACAGCAGCAGTAGAGGAATTATCCTATTACTCTTTTGTGACCGCCTTTGTTCCACATGCATAGCTGATGGAAGTGCTCCCACCTGGCTTTCGCTCACAAGGTGGCAACCTTGCTCACAACCGGGCCTCCAGCGTGGCCTTCACCTCTGCACACAGCCCTCGCTCCTCACCCAACCCCATGCCTCCTCTGATCTACCAGCCTCTGCAATCCCACGTTCTCTATGGGGACCTGAAGCGATTCTGATTGTTCTCCACACCAGCTCTTTCAGAACTCCGGCACAGAGCAAGATGCTATCCCAAGCCCTCTTTCTGCCAGAAAAGGCAATCCCTTCATATGAAATCCTCTGGTCATCCCATTGGGAGAGCACTACGAAGCCTTGCCTGGGAGATAGGAGTGGAGAAGTACTCTCTCTTCCTGAAGTTACCGAGATGGGAGAGCAGGCTCCCCTTTGGGTCCTCAATGCCCTCTTATCTCTCTTGCTCCAAAGCATTTACCTGATTCAAGTCATCCTTCCTATTTCATACTTTATAGTAAAAAAATTTATGATCCAACCTCCATACTCTTGCTCCTGATGTTTAAAGAGAAGATTTTAGAACTTAGAAACAGTTTTCAATTGTGTGGCTTTTTGTGACTAAAAACCCAGCTTTATAATCTCTGAAATGGACTTCCAAAGCCCATGTTAAAGTGCAAAGGGCTGACCTTGACTGTTTCGCCCCCTGCCATTCCAGCTACAGCGACCCCAGCACGGCAATGTACCCAGGCTGCAGCAGGTATCTTGCTAAGTATGCATGTGCGTTATCCGTTTTACATTCATAACACTGAACAGATGTTGTTCCTGAACCTCCCCCAAGACCCCAGTGAGTGACAAACCCAGGAACTGAAGCCGGACAGCTCACAACCAGGGCACACGCAGCTTCGCCCTCTGTGGTTCACCGCCCAAGTGCAATTGGCACTGCGCTCATAGGGATCAGCCACTTACAAGGAAATGTGGAAAAAGTAATCCCATACCAAAATATTACCTACAGGTGTGTAAGCACATTTACCAATGCCTAATTTCATGTGTGCTGAAGTTCACAGTTCTAGTCCTGACTGAGGTTCCAATCGTTCTCAGCAAATGCTTCAGTCATCCTCAGAAGGTTCTGGATTAAAGACCTTTCCTGTACAGTTATCGATTATCTCTGGATATGGAAACCTTCCCTGCATATAGAATGGTACCAGAAAGCACAAAGCTAGGCAAGTACATACTATTATATCATGTTGTCTTCACCTGGTGTACTTCTCGCCTGGCGGGTCAGGTGTTTCAGCAGAGCTAATAATGTTCATAACAGTTAAGTTTTCTCTTATGGCTAAAGTTATGTTTTCACTTTTATATGTATTGTTTCCCTCTGTAAGTATCTGAACAACTGTAAGTACACATAATGAGTCACATCACGATCCTTGAAACTCAATGCAGAAATAAGCCCTCATGATCCAAGCATA
>VMDR010022196.1:0-16348 GCA_007922815.1 Macrotus californicus
TTGTTAATATTAAGTGGAATGAGTCAGAACTAAAACTAAATCTATACAATTGTTATTTGTTACATCTTAGTAATTATTCAAGTTGAATTTTTATGAAATATTTCCTACTGAGTTACCAATCAGTGTTTACAACATAGTCTTTAATACTGGACATACAGAACTTCCAAATATTAATGTAGTCTCTGATGCAAGACTTGAATTCACTCCAGAAAATCTGATGCATTGTACCTGGTCATCGATTGTAAAATACATAGTTATCAAAGGAGATATAATCAAAATAAGAAAATACTAAAACCCTAAAGCTTGGGTAGATTTATTTGCTAAAATGTCAAAAGAGAATTACATGAAAGTTTAATTCATACTATCTTATCCTTTAAGTTGCTTATAGATTTTATTTACTCACAGTGGTACATGTAAATGAGCAAATCCATGATCTTTTTTCAGAAAGATTAAATGCTTTTGTATTCCAGGAAACTACATAAAAATCATTTTCTCCTTTGGCCTAACACCAATTTTGTATTAAAATTTCATTTATGGACTATGCTGTCAGCTTCACAGCATGAGCTTTGGAGAGAAGAAGGCTTGCTTTAATAGTTCTTCATTACAATATTGCCTGCAGAATCTTATGATTAGCTCACTTAGACTTGACACTTGTAAACTACAGTTCTTCCCTGATAAGAGATGACTTTGTTAGCATTTTAAAAATTCATAACAATAATTCTATTCCTAGAAAGTCAGAGAATAAAAGCAAGACTTAGTATTTATTTAAAGTTTAACAAAATTTTAATGGTTTTCCTGTTAGCGTATTTTATAATTTTCAGAGCCAAGTCACATGCAATAGTTTCCTAAATTAAGAAATTTATGAGCCAAAGGGAGTGGGTTTGAGGGTGAGAAGTAGGAATGGGGGGTGGGGGTTGTTGGGGTGAAAATGGAGACAAGTGTACTTGAACAATAATAAAAGAAAGAAGAAAAAGAAATTTATGAGAAAGTATTCACAGCATTTTTCAGAAAATCATATGATTTATTCTGTCATACATATAATTATTTTTCAAGCTTCCTATAGCAACAAAATGATCTCCAGTTTTGACCAATTTTCTCCATGATGCCAATATCAGGTAACTATAATCGGTTCACTACCAGACCCAAGCAAAATTTGTCTTAATTTTATAATTAGTGTTCCTGTGGTTTTATAATATAGTTTTAAAAATAAGTTCCTTACTTCTTCCTGTGCCTTAAGGTGTTCCTTTGCTGTCATTGAAAGAATGACTTTTTCTGTAATTTTCTCTTTCTGTTCATCCATGGCCAGTTTCAACTAGAAAACAAACAAACAAATAAATAAATAAATGGCACCCATTTACACCTAATAGTAACATTTATTCAAGCAACTAATTTAGCATAATCATGGAAAGTCATTTCAAATTAACTGGGCACATATGTAAAAATGCACTCCACTGGCATTACATAAATTGAAAGTTCATATTTATACTTCAAGGATTTAACACTGAACTTTTTATTTCTACTTTTGTTGCTTTTAAATTTACTAAAATATGATTTGGGATGAAGTCTTTCATTGCAGACATCTGACAATGAAGAGTACTATTTAAAGGCACTTTATCAAAATGAGCATAGCAGCTTTTTAAAATTAGGGTGATATTTTCTATTACAGTCTTTTATTGCCAGCAGGGAATAAATTGGCTGCTGATATGTCAGGATAAGAATTCAAGAACATAAACCAAAGGTGAATGTCAATTCAAACACTCCAGAATGGTACAAGATGGATTAAAATATTTCACGACAAAGGATAATGTATCTTAAATACGTGAACAGTTACTTCTCATCTGCTCCATTTACAAAGCCAGGTGAAGGTATTCTGCTACTTCCACTAACCCTTGCTATAAAAAGGTGAATGTAGCCCATTCTATATTTTTTATAAATAGTCCTCATGGAAACAAAATACTGTTTTCAACAAAAGGAAAAAGCTACATTCGTGCAACAATATTCACTCAACAGACTGGTGTTAACAGAAAGAAAGAAAATAGCCTGATGATACAGAATCGTCTGAACTGGGACCTTGAACACTTCTCAAGTAATGGACTTGCCATGTTGTGTCTCCTTATTGAGGATTAAAAATGAATAATGACCATGTTTTCCGCTTTGTTTTATTTGTTTGGTTAATGTTGTTGCTTTAAATAGGCTTTCTCAATTGTATGCCTGACAAATTGTGTTTGCGTTGACATGAATCTTTAATGCATACCCCTCCCTGAAGACCCACTCTTACACTCGGGATGGAATGGGGGTTGGGCCAGCACTATGGCCTCCTCAGTCTGACTATGCACACATGTACAGAATACGAAAAATAGCAAACCTGTAACCTCTTCATCCACTGATACGTGATACAGCCCAGCACATCAGAGATTTTGTTTTGGTAGACAAGAAAGGCCCAGGAATCTTTAGGTGAATGATGACTAGCCTAGTTAAGTAGTTCACAAACATTTCTATGAAGGGCCAGATAGTAAATAATTTAGGATTGGGGTGAGGGATATAGACTCTGTTGCAATTGCTCAACTGAGGCCGTATAGCATGAAACACACAACACATAAATAAATGAGTGTAGTTATGCCTCAACGAAACAAAAACAAACAAGACAGGCTGAGTGTGGACAGCAGGCAATACTTGCCAATCCCTGTCCTGTCCTACTGGAAACAAGATTTTAAGAAATCATGGAAAGCACAGTATGATGACTGTAGTTAACAATGCTGTGTGGTGTATTTGAAAGTTTCAAGAGAGTAGATCCTAAGGGTTCTCATCACAAGGTAAAGAAAACTGGGTTTTTGCCCTGGCTGGGTAGTTCAGTTGGTTAGAGCATCGTCCCCATACATCAAGGATGTGGGTTCAATCCCCAGTCAGCACCCGTATAGGAAGCAACCAATGATGCGTAAATAAGTGAAACGAAAATCGATGTTTCTCTCTCTCTCTCTCTCTCAAATCAATAAATAAAAATTTAAAAATAACACTGGGTTTTTTTGTGTATCTATATGAGATGATGGATGTTAACTAAACTTACTGGGGTCACCACTTCACAATACATGAAGGCCACTATGCTATACACCTTCAACTTACACAGTGCCATTTATCAACCATATCTCAACAAAACTGGGAGGAATCTTATTTGAGACTATTCTTAGAATCATCCCCTGTAAAAAATATTTTTCCTGTGCTGAAATAATACAAAAAATATAATATTATAAAAAGCCAAATACCAAACTCAACTTCCATTCGTGGAAGCCCATCTGTAAACGGGACACAACACACAGTGTGCAGTCTCCATGGCTATTTCTTCATTGGGGGCTTCTCATCTCAGAAGAAAATCCGCCTGTGGCAGTGTGACTGGGGAGATATTCACCAAGCTCATCCAGTCTTTACAAAATTAATTTCCAAATGTGAAAACATCCAGAGCAGATACTCTTGAAGTGACTGAAGCAAAATAAAACAAAAACATAACCACAAAACTCTCTGATGCAAGAGTAGTAAGTAGATGCTAATAAGGTCTCTCCGGACCACGACATTTAGACCTCCTTCCAAGGAGCTCTTTAAAAGGTGGGAATCCTGCAAAAGAGCTACAGTTAGAAAAATCACCTCCATTCCAATACTTGACAAACTCAAAGAAATCTACTACTCCACACAGGCCTGAAGGGAAGAGATGACTGAAAACACCATGTGCATAGTGTCAAATAGAAAATACAACAAGATACTGGAAATCAAATGGTCAACAAAATATAAAGATACACACACGGGGCCTTTTCTGGACCCAGAGCAGCCATTCCAAAAAAGAACAGATATTTAATAAAATCAGAGAAAACTACTGAAAGTAAAAAGTCAAATTCAGAGAGTGCCCTTTCACCCTAAGGTATTAATAATAATATGCAGGGCTAACAGCACCTCTCCCAGGACATGACAACGGTGGTGGGATTCTTGTCTCCCATCACTTTGGAGGAAAGCACCCTGCTTCTTCATGAAAACCAAACTCACCGCTTTGATTTGCTACAAAATATGTGAAACACCTTTTGTCAATGGGTTTGAAATTTCTGAGGTTAATTTTTTTGTGTATAAAGAAGGCGTATGTGTTACGTCCCTCTGACTCCTGGTGACCCTATGAATGAGTGATGTCCTCAATGTTCTATCGCAGAATAGAAACTTTGACTTCAAATTAAAAAACAAAGAAAAAGGATGAAGCTTGAGGACATTACCCTGAGAAAATAAGTCAGAGAAAGACAAATACTGTTTAAAGGCTAATTAATTAAAGGCTAATTAAAATAAACATTTTAACCTACAGTAAGATATAATGAAATCTATTAATAATCTATTTTACAGGAGAAAATGCCTCTAAAGTAAACCCTGGAGTCCAATCATTAGTATCTTTAGAAAAGGTACAGTAATCAAACAACCTGGTGTGTTCTAATTCACACTGACATTCCGTTTAAGTACTAGCCAAAGAGGGAAGAGCCTGTTAGTAGTCCAGCCAAACTCTCAGTGTTCTGAACTGTAGTGATGCATGTAGTTTTCCCTGTATTCAGAACAGCTAATGATTCAAAGGTGAAGTATATCATATGTGTTGTATATAAAGTCCCTAATAAATCAACATAACACAACAAGGAAATTAAATCTATGAATAATCTGCTTTTGACCAGTAAATATTGATTTATTAATAAATTATTTGATCCATATTTCACAGATCAATATAGGCAACACAATTTAGCATAAACAACAGGACAATCAGCCTTCATATATATTGACAAGTTTCTCAATGGTCTGTTAATATACAAAAGACTGGGACAAATTACTTATTTATATATACAAAACATGGTTATAAAGGCCAGCTGCAGGTATTTTTTTTGGAAAGTGCATTTTAATAAGGTCCTATTCAGTGAGGGAACAAATGGAGAAGGAGTAGTTTGCACTACAGAGTTTAGCGCAAGAGCTCTCTCTTTTCCCAAGCACGAAATCAATCATTGGTCCAGACTGTGGGAGTCAGAGTTAGTTACTGAAAAGAGCCCCGTATATAAACAAGTCAATAACTCATTGTGTGTTATTGTCGAGCTGAAGAAGTCGGCTTTCAAAAAGCCGCCCCTGCTTCTCTGAGGATGAATGTCACTGTATCCTGGGACTGGGAGAGAGTCCTTTGTTTCCAGCCACTGCTGGCTGCCATTTGTGTATGGGAACAGGGGGTGGCTGCTAGGAGTGTGGGGGAAGCCACTGTTTAGTGTCATAGTGTCCAAAAATCACCTCTGAATTTTGTCCACCTAAACAACTTGTGTCTGGAAATGCATTCACAGAATCAGTACAGAATGACTACACATAAAAAAAAATATTTGGTAAAGGAATTAAATAATCACGAGCCTGTATCAGATTCAGTTGGATTAGGAAGATATTTGTGGTTTCCTACATGTCAACAAAGATGACACCAAAATACAGGTACTGGTTAGAAAAGTTGAGATGTCCAAAATCGAGCTAATGAACAGGTTAACGTGTCAAACAAATGCCATCTGTCCCTGCTCTTGGTTCACCATTAAGTGTGATTCTTGGGTCTCTCAAATGGGGTTTCCAAAGTGGTACGTGTGTGTGAACTTGTTTAAGGAATGTTTGTGTGTTTGACATGCGTGATAAACTTTAGAAATCTGAACTTTCTTGACTTAATAATTAATTTAAATAGCCTCTAGACTTTAACTGAACCTAAAATGCATAAGATATAATTATATTATCATAGTTTTATTTACTTCATCTTAAAATTTAATTGAAACCCACTACTTATTCAGAATCAAAGTAGGGACTATGGAGAAAGACCAAACAAAGATTCAAGGTTTAGAATTAGGGTAGCCAAATAAAAAAGTACATGTGGATATGTTCAATAACTGGTCCTCATGTGGGAGTGTTCTCTGCAGTCTTCAAACAACAGCTTCATTCTCAATTAGAGAAAGTTGGAGTTGTAGGAAAGAAGAGAGTTGGGAACTTAGAACTAAATCCAATTGGTCCCATTTCCCCTCACAGTTTAGAAACCCCTGCATTAAATGATACAGCATCCTTCCGCAGGCAGCAACTGTACTAGACATTTCTCTAGGTACAAATAGTTTAATAGCGAAGTGCGGTATGGTTGAGGAGATGAATAGAAACTATAGAAAATGACAACATATGGCACGAGGTAGGTCACAATTAATTGTTAAATGGGGGTAAAAACAATACAATCTCCAAGTATAAAGGACACAGTATTATTTGGGTACAGACTAGTTGGAGGTGGAAAGGCATAAATGATAGGTAGTATCAAGCTAGGAAAAGGAGAAGTGATAATATGGAGCAATATTATTAATAAATATTAATTAATATTACTATTTAGTAATTAATTACATGGTGAACCTCATTCTGAATACAATCAGTGAGGTGGCTGGACTTGGCTTTGGGAAGGGGAGGGAGGAAGACAAGCCGAGCCTTGAAGGATAAGCAGAGAGAAGGGCATAGCTGATCCAAGAGAGCCAGTGTGAGGCCATGGATGGACTGGAAGGAACGTTTCATGCTGGGGAACCAGGACTAGATGGTTAGTGTGACCCCCCGCACCCCCTACACACACATACATAAATTTGGTTAGGAATTTAAATATAAATTGAAGAAAATATGCAAATTAGGGCATAACCGAGGACTCAGTTCTTAGCTTTGCCTTGGCTCAGCCGCATCCTCCCAAGCTATCTACATATGCTTAACTCAGTTCGAGTCTTAGAGATCCCTTAATAAATTCTGACCTAGCAGAAGGAACAGAATCCTCAGTTCACAACCGGCTGTGAATTCTGCCTCTGCCACAAACTAGCTCTGAGACACTGGCAATAGTCATGGCTCAAACAGCCCAGACCTCCAACACCAGGGCTCCCCCTGCCATCGTCGCTAATTCTTCAAGAAATGCCACTTCTACCACAGCCTGTGGTTTCATGAAGACTGTTTTAAGGGGGATTTATTTTTAAAAAGAGTCATAATATTTGAAAACCAGCATATAAAAGCATCACAACACTAATATTTTAGAATAGTTATAGATTCTCTAAATGGATGTAAAAGAGAATTCTCCCTAATACTTTACCTTCAATTTGTTTAATATCTAAAGAAACTTAAACTGCTTTTAAAATCTCCTTTCTTTTTTGTGTTCTAAAAAAAGCAATCATGAAAAAATTTAGCCCTTCAACACTCTGTGGGGAAAGTGGCACTGAGTTAGTCCTGACACAGTGGCCAGATGGTAAACTTTCTACTCAAACATTCTACCATGCCCTAAATTGGTCCAAGCTTACCCCTCAAACTCACTGAACCTCCTTATGCCATACTGGCCAAGAGTGGAGCCCAGGCCCCCCAGATCAGTCAGCCTCTCTTCAGAGATACAGAGCCATGAGGGGAACCACACAGAGACATACACAGATGGAGAGACTGTCCCATTAATAGTACCCAGGAAAAACTGTCCCCTAAATCCAGATGTCTGGAGCTATGACAGGTATTTGTATAGCCCCTTCCTTTGGTGTTTCCTTAAAGTCCATAGGCTACCACCTGCCATTCCATTGAACTATATGTTTGCCTATATTAGCCTGAGACAGATCCCATTGATTGCAACCAATAAACCCTAACAGACACGTCACGCGTGTCCTCATAGTAAATGCACCAGCACTCCAGGAAATCTGAAGGAGTCTATACCTTGCAACTCAAGGTATCCAACTCAAATTCTTAGTGATGTGGCAAATTTAAAGTAGTCTTTCAGGTATTATAATGGGTGATGAAACAGGGCTTATGGTTTAAAATTTATCAACAGGTTTTTCTTTTTGGCCCTGCCACATACAAGCTGCCCCAACTATCCCAGGCATCCCTAGAATTTGCAATAATATTGCATTTCACATTTATATTAAACTTGTGCAACAAAACAACGTCCACACAAACAAGACTGTTGGCTTGAGACATTCTGCCTCTCAAGAAAACCCTTACTCCTCTCAGTGAGCATATAAACAGCTAAACTTGGAGGACTGAACCCATAAATATCATCTTAAAAATTAGGAGTAATGATTCTGAGTGCCTTTCCTGGAATCAGGAATATGTATAAGGGGGACCCAAAAAAAACCAGAATTATCTTCTGGAGGGCAGGCCCCTTGGGGTACAGGCTCCCCTTGCTAGGTGAGTGTTGTTCTAGGAACCCATCTATGTCAGCGTACCAGCTGGTGTTATTGTGAGAGGTTGTGTACAGCTTCAGTGAATTTTTTTTGAAGACTCTTTCCACATGTTTGCCCATTTCACAATGAGTGATTTACAAGCTCACTTGCCCACACCACGCTGAGTGTTCAGTAGTTTTTAACCAAAAATGGCATGAACTCCATGCTCTACCCTCCCTATTCACCTGATCTTCCCTTGAGCAACTTATTTTTTTGTTTCCTAGATGAAAAATATCCTGGAACGGAAACACTTTGCCGATGTGGAAGAGGTGAAACAAAAAATGGCAGAAGCACTAAAGGCATCAAAATTGATGAGTTCAAAAACTGTTTTGAACAGTGAAAAAATGTCTCAATAGGTGTACTGCATCAAATGGAGAGTACTTTGAAGGTGACTGAAGTTTAAACATGTAAGAATAAATATACAACTTTTTATAAATAAATTCCAGTTTTGGGGGGTCCTGCTTGTGGAAAGAAAATAAAGGTGCACCTCCTTCTGTCCTACAGGAAATAAAGAAGTCCCAGAGAGACGGACAGGGAAGTAAAAAGGCCAGATGAGTTAAGTCTTAAGTTTCTTTTCCATAAGGTGTGGCTTGGGGAGGGAGACAAGTATCAGGTAAGTGGAAAAAGTCGTTGGGCAGAAAGGTCTTCTGCTCCTCTCCCCTCAATATGGACACAGGGAGGAAGCTGTCCTGTAGCAGCAACCTAGGACACAGCCACATGGACAAGATGGCATGGTATGCGCCAGCAAAGGGAAGTATGAAGTTTAGCTTTCCCACACCACCCTGGGTTTCTGTGTTTTAGGACATGGAAGCAGCTGAGGGGTAGGCTGGGAAGTTTGCCACAGGCTACTGGCACACCGAAGGAAAGACGGCTTCACAGTAAAGCAGCCCCACAGACCGCTCAAGCCAGTGCCCACTGTGAGTCTCAATTAGACCTTGTAGGAGAATGTCTAATACCACAGGAAGTCAAGTTTAGGTTGGATCGTGCAGAAAGCACCACCATAAAAAGTGCCTGAGCCAAATGAGTGGGCTGCGGGGTCACATACTGCAGGCCAGAAGAGCATCCCACAACCAGGGGAATAAGAGACATCCTTCCATAGGCCAGCAGCAGCCATGCCAAAATATACATTCCAACGGGTCAGCATGAGGCCAGGGGTGCCTTCCTCCAGTGCCTTGGGAATAGGAAAGCACATGATCCCTCCCTCCATATACTACCTGAAGGAAACCCCCAGGGTACAGGAGAGTCTATATGAGACACAGAATGAACTAAAATAACTACTTAAATGATCATATCAGACTAAGCTTTAAACTCTATTGGGAATTCAGTTATTTTCCCCCCAGGATCCAGTGGGCAAGGGCCCAGGATGCAAGCGGTACCGGTGTCAGAAAATAACTGAATCATTTATGAATTTGCACACAGACTGCATACACACATGTGAGAGAGTCTGTTGATAGAATGAGCCAAGGAACAAAGGCAACAACAAGATTTAGAAGAAAGTAGAGAAATACAATACAGATTGTAATGTTTCAGGGAAACTGAAAAGCTAGCACCTAGGGAGGAGAGTAGGCCAATTAAAGATATCAAATAAACTGTTTTAGTTGTTTATAGATTCTCCCCAAAACTCGAGAGTTCAGCTGAGAAGCATTTGTGACCGGCTGCCTCTGCAGTACTTCTGCTTACCCTACCACTTCAATTAGACCAGTCCTGCACCATTTCCCACACAAGAACATTGCATTCCTTTAGGCAAAGTAATGAACCATATTTTCTCTCACCCACTTACACAGCTATAGGAATCAGAGAACTCCTGTAGAACCATAGTTAGGACGCTGGGGCCCAAAGGATAAGCCAGGCAGGCCACTATCCTTATAGACCAGTATCTGAATATGGGTTAGGCTATGTGTGATGCACCTTACATCTCCTTTATGGCCCAGCTTTGGTCCATCCCCATCTGTGAAGCCCACCCTGGCTTTGTCCTTTCCCCACAGGCACAGATGAACCAAAATATACTGCTATATACTGCAGACAGTGCCCCTCCCACCTCCCTTCCTTCTTTCTTGCATCTAGTATTTGTACTGAATGCCAGTGCTGACATAAATAATGCACTGTGCTGGTGCTGGTCATACAGATATCAACTAGATGCCCCTGGATCTTCAGAGGGCCAATGGTCCATTGAGAACTGCCGCTCAGCAGTCAGCTTTCCCCTAGCTGTTTTCCTGTATTTGTCCCTGAGGCAAATGACTATATCTTGTAATTCTCTTACAGCCTATGAATCCAACCGTAAGAGTCAAGCAGCAGATATTCGATAAATAGCTATGGTGGATTAGTAGTGATAGATGAGAATCTTCAAATTCTAAGTGATTTTACTTTTCATTAGACAACTGTTTCCTAAACTATGTGCTGGGTATTAGGCGATGGGCACTCTGTGGTCAAATAATTTTCTTAAACAATAGGTTCAACCACGGTATATGGGTTTCATGATAGCACGGCTCCTCTAACAGCCTTTAATGTGGTAAAATATATGAGTAATGAGCATGAGAGCATCTCTGGGGAGTCCAGCCAGATATACTTCTGAAAATGTGTCGAGAGACCAACGGTTCTGAAACTGAGTTGAGGATGGACCTCCAAGAGTTTATTCAAGAGCGAATTCAAGGGTGCTCGGTACCCAGACACAGGGAGTGCAACTCTGTCCATCTGCCCACACAGCTCAGCCCTGCCTGCATGCTTTCCTCAACTTAATCTGCAATTATCTCGTGTAATTTGTTTGGACCTTGAGAAAAGTATTCTATAATACATTTAAAGAACAATGACCAAGACATTTGGGGAGAAAAGAAAAAATAATAAAAGTAATATCCCTATAAACTAAATATTCTGCAATGTTAATACATATATATGCATGAAACTTGTAATTAAAAACAAACAGGCTGATTATTATTGTTCTTTTCTTGTTGCCCACCAATATCTGTCTTGCTACTCATTTTTAAAACCTGCTCTCCATCCACATTTGCAGCAACGTAATTGTCTTTTCCCTCATTTTGTGTCAGTCTTTAAAAATATATAGTTCAAAAGACAACAAAAAATTTACAAAAAGAAGCAAAAAGATAAAATACTATCACCTTTGCTTTTAAAATTGCTAAGAGCCTACTAAACTTTTCTGAGGAAGAGGGTGGGAGAGCAACAGAAGCTTTATGAATTATTTAATAACTGCATTAAGCTATATTTACTGCTCCTTAGAAGTGAGCTGAGATGAGAGCAAAGCTGGGAACAGAGTGAGACTCTCGCTGTCTTCTCTGTCACACTGTTTGGGGCACTACAGATGCAGTGAGTGCAGCATTCAGTTCTCAAAACAGCTTCGGGAAGTCATACAAACGATGCTCAAAGAGGTTAAGTAACTTGTTCATGAACACAAAGCAAAGAAAATTGAAAAACCGGTATTAAAATCCAGGCCTGTCTGACTCCAGGAACTATGATTTTGAATTATGCCTTGGGTACATCAGAGGATATGACTAATAAATGGAGGAAATAGCTAGGCAGTAATAGACAAATTGGCAAATTTTTCCTTCATAGTAAAGCATATAATTCTGAAAGTCCAGAGTTAGAAATCAGAATCTGATTAACATGAATCAGCTTTTGATGACATTCATAAGAAAACAAATTGCATATGGAAACTTTAGTCTAACGGAATTTAGTTTTGAGTTTGGTACGGAATGAAGCTGTGTTAAGATCTCCTTCCTGTCACCAATTATTAATGAATGAAACAAAGTCACTGGGCAATCATTCCTTACCTAACTCTCACTTCATGTCTGGAATTATTCTGTGAAATAAGTTAAATAAAGACAAATACCATACGATTTCACTTATCGGTAGAATCTAAAGAACAAAATAAATAAACAAACAAAATAGAAACAGATTCATAGATGCAGAAAATCTGACTAATGATGGCCAGAGGGGAGGCAGCTTGGGAAGCTGGTAAAAAAGGTAAAGAGATTTGGAAGCACAAATTGGGAACCTGAGTTCCAGTCAAGATGGGGGTAAACATGGTTCACCTGCTCACACAACCACCTAAAAACTACAACTAAACTACAGAACAACTGTCACTCAGAACCATCGGAAATCAAGCTGAATGAAGTCCGACAACTACGGAATTAAAGAACCACACCCACCCAGAGGTAGGAGATGCGGAGATACAAAGACATGGAGCAGGCTGGCCCCATACCCACATGTGGTGGATAAAAATCAAGGAGCGGTATCTCGGGCGTGAGGAGTCCCAGCCCCACACCAGGCCCTCTAGCCCAGGGACTCAGTGCCAGGAAGATAAGGCCCTGTAACTTTTGGCTGTAAGAACAAGCAGGGTTTGAATCAGTGGGGAAAAAAACCACTGGTTTCACAAGCAGTTCCTCTTAAAGGGCCTGCACACAGTCTTACTCAGACTCACTCCCTCTGAGCTCCAATACTGGGGTAGCAGCTTGAAAGGCACCAGTGGCATCAGGGAGGAACGGCAAATGTCTGGCATCAGTAATTTCAAGGGAACAGCTTTCTTCTAGACAGAAAGGCAGGCAGAGGCTATTGTTCCTTTTCTGAGCCCTCACTCAACAGAGCCATAGAGCCAGCAAGTGGGGGCCATTTCTGAGACTCCATCAACCTGTCTCCCAGGGCTTGCTTTGCCCTGGTAAATACCTGAGGCTCCACCCCACCCAACTTATGGGCCTACACAAGCTGTTATCAGTGGCTTTTCAATGTGAATGGTTGGTCTCCACTCAGGCTTAACAGCTCCCTAAATCCACTCAAACAAGCAACAAACAGCCTCAGTGAACCCCTAGGCCCCACACCTCTGGCTAAGTGTCCTGAGGCCTGCACTAGCAGAAGGTAGCTTTGGGTTAATCTGGGAACCTCCAAACCTAGCACAAGTATCAGCTATTTGCTGATTGTTTTGTAGCTTATGCTGGGTGGCCCAGGGAAGAACACAGGATGGGGCTAACCCTGGCCTGTACCACCCAGGAAACCCCAGAGCCTGCACACTCAGTGGACAGTTACTGACCATGTCAGAGCACCACCACCCTGCCCCTGCACAGCTAGCTAGCTGATCCTCCACAGAGGGTGGAAGTTGGTGATCAGTGGTCACAGCCAGTCTTTGCAACTGACTGGCCTGGGAAAATCCCTCCCATTGACCTTCCAACAGCAATCAAGGCTCAAATACAAGAGGAGGGTGTACTCAGCCCACACAGATGGTGTACCTTGAGTACCCAGCTTGGGTTAATAGGGGAAGCTGTGCCACTGGACCCTATAAGACACCTACTACATTAGGCCATGCTACCAAAACAGGGAGTCATAGTAGCTCTACTTAAAATACATAGAGAGGCTGCCAAAATGAAGAGACAAAGAAACATGGCCCAACTGAAAGAACAGATCAAAACTCCAGAAAAAGAAATAAATGAAAGGGAGATGAACAATTTATTAGATGTAGAATAGAAAACACTAGTTATAAGGATGCTCAAAGAACTTAGTGAAGACTTAACAGCAAAAAAAAGACCCAGGCAGAAATCCTAATGGAAATAAAGAACAATTTACAGGGAATCAATAATAGAGTAGATGAAGCCAAGAATCAAAACAATGATATGGAACATAGAGAAATAAAATTAACCAATGAGAATAAGAAGAAAAAAGAATCCAAAAAATAAGGATAGTGTAAGAAGCCTCTGGGACAACTTCAAGAATACTAACATTCCTATCAAAGAGATGCCAGAGAGTAGAAAGAGCAAGAAATTCGAAATCTATTTGAAAAAATAATGAAAGAAAACTTCCCTAAGTTGGTGAAGGAAATAGACATAAAAGTACAAGAAGTACAGGGGCTAGAAATGCATAAACAAGAAAAGTCGGTCACATAGAATCTATATTCCACTGAAGAGTCTATGCATTCCACAAATTCTGTATAGAAATGGCAACTGCCACTCAGTTCCACAAAACAGTGACCTGTGGAAAAGTGGCCCAATGTTCCAGATTTTCTGAGAAACAAAAAATCTAGAATTTAATGTAAAAATCTGATTTCTAGATGTTGGCAACTAATTTTTAAAAAATTTATACACTCTCTACAGGTCAAGCAATTCAAATTTGCATACCAAGTCTGGCCGTGGCCTCCTCCATATTCATGCCCTCTGTCCAGGTCTGTCTTTCCAGGATCTAAGCTACATTGCATGCAAGTGCTCAAAAAATTATGACTTTCAAATTAAGACAATAAGCATCTGCAAATAAAATACTTAGTGCATGTCAAAGTAATGATAATAAATAAAATAAAAATAATTATGGGAATATACTAACATTTAACCATCTTATAAAAATAAGTTTACCCACAGAAATTATTCAATACTTATTTTAGATAATACAATTCTTCAATTAAAAGTAGCCATAATCACAATAGCCAAAAGGTGGAAGCAACCCAAATGTCCGTCAATGAGAGAATGGATAAAAAAATAAGGGGTATGTAGATGCAGTGGAATATTATTCAACCCTAAAGGAAAGAAACACTGACACATGATACAAAATGGGCAAACTGTGAAAATATTATGCTAAATGAAATAAGACATGCGCAAAAGGAATCATACTTTAGTTACACATATATGAAGTACCTAGAGTAGTCAAATGCACAGAGATGGTGGTTGTCAGAAGCCAGGGGTGAGGGGAGCAGGGCACTAGTGCTCACGGGGGCAGAGTTTCGGTTTGGGAAGATAAGTTCCAGGCGGATGGAGGTCATGGCTGCAGAACAGTGTCAATGTACTTCATGCCCTGGAACTGTACACTTAACAATGGTTAAAATGGAAACAACTTTAGATTATGACATTTTACCACAATAAAAAATAGTAATAATGTACTTCAATATGAAGAATAAATTTTATTTTTAAAAATCTTTCTTGAAGGAGTACAGTAGAGCCTTTCGAATTCATACAAATTGAACAAGAATATGAAATACTGAAAAGTGTGATTACAAATGTTTTGAAATTTTTTTTCTAATTCAAACATGAACATTAAATGAAACATGATTAACAACGTCAATTTGTTCAAATTCTGGTAAAATAACTTTGAATGCATTAAAAAATTGGTAAATTTGGTCTGTAGTGAGCACTCTGTTTCTATGTAAACAAGTCCTTCCAAAGTGTCTGTGATTACTCCAAAACAGGCGCTCTTCTGAGTAGTTTGTGTATCCCTTTCCAGTACTATTTTCACAATCACTGGGGATTTGCACCAATAACTAATATTTACCTGCCTCAAGGACTACTAAGAAAATCAAATGAGATAACTTTCACCTGGGAAAATCATATCATAAACTACAAAGCACCACACAAATATTTTTATTATCAAAGAATTAATAAAGCAAAAGCCAACTACGACCTGATTCCATCCAAAACATATTTTGAAAACAAGTCTGAATAAATACTTTACCAAAACTGTTGCTTTCCTTCAGCCAAACTTACTGCCAAAATATTCTCCACTATCTCTAACCCACAAAAGGACAAAAAGCTACACTGGTTTCCACTCTGGGATTTTAAAGTACAATTTCATAGGGCAAATGCTTCCCAAAACTCTTTGGACCCAGCCAGACTTGCATTCGTAGAGAATTCGGAGCAGGATACTCCTAGCTCCATACTTCTACCATCTAGAATCAAAGAACTCCCATCTCCACTTTCCAATGCACGGCTGGTGTTTGGAATTCATTTCTGTGGGAGGTCACAGAGTCAAACACTGTGACTGAGACAGGAACTGTTGTTCACAATGCAGGCAGGCGGTGTGAGCCCAGATTGTGAGGGCAATCAAATCTCATGCTTCAAAAGGAGAATGATCATGTGCAAGGTCAGGAAAGAATTTCCCCTTCTCTTTAAATAGGAAATATCAGGCAATTTGACAGATGAATTGTGGGGAGGGTAAATTAATTTTGGTTCCATAGTACAAAGTATTCATGATCCCCCTGCCACCAGAGAGATCGGCTACGCGGGTGGCATGATCCTGCGTGAAAAGTCTGTATCTGCGTCCCCATCGTCTGATGTGATACACGTTTAGCTCATCTCTGCCATGTGCCTTGGCAATAGCCCCAAGCAATGCTTTAGTTGACAGTCATAATAATAAAATTTTATTTCCAT